>JANJGN010000021.1:17522195-17742195 GCA_026770705.1 Isurus oxyrinchus
GGTGTGGAGGGGGTGTAGGGGGGGTGTAGAGGGGGTGTGGAGGGGGTGTGGAGGGGGTCTAGAGGGGGGTGTAGAGGGGGTGTAGAGGGGGGTGTGTAGGTGGTGTGGAGGGTGTGTAGGGGGGGTGTAGAGGGGGTGTGGAGGGGGGTGTGGAGGTGGTGTGGAGGGTGTGTAGGGGGGGGTGTAGAGGGGGTGTAGAGGGGTGTGGAGGGGGTGTGGAGGGGTTGTAGAGGGGGGTGTAGAGGGGGTGTGGAGGGGGGTGTAGAGGGGGTCTAGAGGGGGGTGTGGAGGGGGTGTGGAGGTGGTGTGGAGGGTGGGTGTGGAGGGGGTGTAGAGGGGGTTGTAGAGGGGGTGTAGAAGGGGGTATGGAGGGGGGTGTGGAGGGGGTGTAGAGGGGAGTGTAGAGGGGGGGTAGATGGGGTGTGGAGGGGGGTGTAGAGGGGGGTATGGAGGGGGGTGCAGAGGGGGTGTAGAGGGGGGTGTGGAGGGGGGTGTAGAGGGGGTGTGGAGGGGGGGTGTGGAGGGGGGTGTAGAGGGGGGTATGGAGGGGGTGTGGAGGGGGTGTAGAGGGGGGTGTAGAGGGGGTGTGGAGGGGGTGTAGCGGGGGTGCAGAGTGGGGTGTAGAGGGGGTGTGGAGGGGGTGTAGAGGGGGTGTAGAGGGGGTGTAGAGGGGGTGTAGAGGGGGGTGTAGAGGGGGGTGTAGAGGGGGGTATGGAGGGGGTGTGGAGGGGGTGTAGAGGGGGGTATGGAGGGGGCGTGGAGGGGGTGTAGAGGGGGGTGTACGAGGGGGTGTGGAGGGGTTGTAGCGGGGGTGCAGAGTGGGGTGTAGAGGGGGTGTGGAGGGGGGTGTAGACGGGGTGTAGAGGGGGGTGTAGAGGGGGTGTAGAGGGGGGTGTAGAGGGGGGTGTAGAGGGGGGTCTGGAGGGGGTGTGGAGGGGGTGTAGAGGGGGGTGTAGAGGGGGGTGTAGAGGGGGTGTGGAGGGGGTGTAGAGGGGTGTGTAGACCGGGGGCGTGGAGGGGGGTGTGGAGGGGGTGTAGACGGGGGTGTGGAGGGGTGTAGAGGGGGGTGTGGAGGGGGTGTAGAGGGGGGTGTAGAGGGGGTGTGGACGGGGGTGTAGAGGGGGTGTGGAGGGGATGTAGAGGGGGGTGTAGAGGGGGTGTGGAGGGGGGTGTGGAGGGGGTGTGGAGGGGGTGTGGAGGGGGTGTAGAGGGCGGTGTAGGGGGGGTGTGGATGGGGGTGTAGAGGGGGGTGTAGAGGGGTGTGGAGGGGGTGTAGAGGCGGGTGTTGAGAGGGGTGTGGAGGGGGTGTATAGAGGGAGGTGTAGGCGGGGTGTAGAGGCGGGTGTAGAGGGGTGTGGACGGGGGTGTAGAGGGGGGTGTAGAGGGCGGTGTGGAGGGGGTGTAGAGGGGGGTTGTAGAGGGGTGTGGAGGCGGGTGTAGAGGGGGGTGTGGAGGGGGTGTGGAGGGTGTGTAGGGGGGGTGTAGAGGGGGTGTGGAGGGGGGTATGGAGGGGGTGTGGAGGGGGTGTAGAGGGGGTGTGGAGGAGCGTGTAGAGGGGTGTAGAGGGAGTGTAGAGGGGGGTGTAGAGGGGGTGTAGAGGGGGTGTGGAGGGAGTGTAGAGGGGGTGTAGAGGGGGTGTAGAGGGCGGTGTGGAGGGGATGTAGAGTTGTGGCAATATGGTGAAAAGGCCAAAAATCGGTTTCCCACAGTCATGAAACTAGTTTGTAATTGTCCATTCCACCCGTCAATGGTGGGTCACATCTGGTCACATCTGGTCACATCTGGTCACATCTGGTCACTGCCACATGTCGGGGACCCAGTTTCAACACTTTAGCATCTAATTTTAAGCCCTGATCACTGGAATCATCCCCCCATGTTTACTGTACCACCCACGGCAGTGTGACCTCAGAACAGTGAGCTCCACATCTTCCTTTAAAGGGCCTGCCCCTGGTGACATGAACTTTGAGGGGAACTCGGAGGTGAGTGCACACAACCTTGCACAGCGCTCATGAGCATCGCCCATAGGATATCGAGGGAGAGGCGCTGCGTATTCACGGGGGGCACAGGCAAGTGGCTTTTCCCCGGCCGGCTTTCAGTGAGGTGCCAGGCAAGGGCTCCAGTACGGGTCAGACCGGGGTGCAGGGGGCGGGAGTGGTGGGGGGCAAGGCAGCACAGACTGAAGGAAGTACTCAGGCACATGCTGAGGGGGTGGGGGGAGGAGGGGGAGGGAGGGAAGCAGCCACACTCCTGGGAAAGCTTGTCAAAGTGAGCATTCTTCCAGCGCTGAGACCGTTCAGCAGCAGCTCCATTGACAGGCTTGGAGTCCGGCCCCGGAAGTGTTTCTGCCCACTCCAGCAACACAGAAGCATGAATGTGGCACCAACTGCTCCAGAACCTTTCACCCCTCGGGCACAGACTGCAGATTAATGTGCGTTTTAGGGGCCAGCACAACAATTGGCCGACTGGGTAAGTTGTACAATCCCCCTTGTGAAAGGGGCCATGGAGCAGTCACTGGTGGAGACACTCACAGCTCCTTGCAATGTCTTTATTAAGGGTTGGACCAGTATCCATCATGGTTCAAGCTAACAGTGCAGCCTTGCAGTGTGGGTTAGGGGAATGCCTGTGCCAAACTGTGACCCTGAGGCTACTCTAAAGCCAGGGCCCAGCGAGGTGTGTGTCTCTGCGCTGGTGGAGGGTGTGGGTGACACTGCGATGGGTCTTCAGTTAGGGAGTCATCAGATTCTTCTTCCGAGGTGTCTTGGGGCTGAGTGGAGGACCTGGCCTGTGGACCCCTCAGCTGCTTCCCAGATGTGCCAGTGAAAACAAGGAGAGATAATTAGTGCCTGGCAGGGACTGTGGAACAGGGGAACTGACTCACAGCGTGGCTGTCTGATGGATGTTGTGCTGCTGGATCCTCACTTGGTTGAGCACCGATAACCTCACCGTGGGCACAGGAACAGTCCAGATCATCGCCAGCCGGCTGGATGGCTCTGTTTCAAAGTCTGTGAGGACCTGGATGTTGGGCATACCTCCACCTGTCTACGATCTCTCCCTTTTGTTGTGAGCCAGCTTGTCCTGTATGAAGACAGATGGAGAGAGTGTAGGCAGGATGCCTGCCAGGCCAGACGAGGGTGCCTGGCCTGTGTGGGTGGTGAGTGTCCCATGGATGGGATGAGTACACGATCCACAGGGAAGATGGAGATGTGAGTGAGAGAGTGAATGGTGATGTCCCTTGAACTGGCAGTGAGTGAGATCCCTGTGGGTGTGTGCTGGGTTTGTGAGTGTGAGAGTTGAGAGTGATGAGAAGAGTGACTTACCCTCACAGAATGAAGGAGACGATTCACCCTTTATCAGCATGGGGTGGCTGTCCTCTTTTGCAGGGTGTTGGTGTTGACCATCACTGCCACTGCCTGGATTGGTGACCTTGATTGCTGGTCTTCACTCAGAGCGAGGGTAGAGGACATTACAGCGGGGCCTCCACTGCACCCAGTAGGTACTCGAGGGAGGTGTTGCAAAATTTGGTGGCAAAATGTTTCCTCCCTTTGGCAACCACGACTTTCCAGCAGCTTCCGATCCCTCAGAGATTGAGCTCGCTCTGTGCAGGGGCGGCCGTTAAACATGGCGCCCGGGTTACTGAAGGCCTGAGGTGAGGGTGGACAAATCAGATTCCACCCTGCCAGGAATCTGGAGTGTTTCCCATGGACACATGATAAATGTGGTGGGACACACCGGGGAATGGGACAAAATCCAATGTGGCCGGTGGGTAAAAGGACTTTTTTAATGCCGGTTACTGCACTTTGTGAAAATATGGGATGATTCCAACCTGTGTGTACACTGTGGATAAAGGGATGATTCCACCCTGTGTGTACACTGTGGATAAAGAGATGATTCCACTCTGTGTGTACACCGTGGATAAAGGGATGATTCCACCCTGTGTGTACACCGTGGATAAAGGGATGATTCCAACCTGTGTGTACACCGTGGATAAAGGGATGATTCCAACCTGTGTGTACACCGTGGATAAAGGGATGATTCCACCCTGTGTGTACACTATGGAAAAAGGGATGATTCTACCCTGTGTGTACACTGCGGATAAAGGGATGATTCCACCCTGTGTGTACACTGTGGATAAAGGGATGATTCCACCATGTGTGTACACTGTGGATAAAGAGATGATTCCACCCTGTGTGTACACTGTGGATAAAGGGATGATTCCACCCTGTGTGTACACTGTGGATAAAGAGATGATTCCACCCTGTGTGTACACTGTGGATAAAGAGATGATTCCACCCTGTGTGTATACTGTGGATAAAGAGATGAGTCCACCCTGCGTGTACACCGTGGATAAAGAGATGATTCTACCCTGTGTGTACACCGTGGACAAAGGGATGATTCCACCCTGTGTGTACACTGTGGATAAAGAGATGATTCCAGCCTGTGTGTACACCGTGGATAAAGAGATGATTCCACCCTGTGTGTACACCGTGGATAAAGGGATGATTCCACCCTGTGTACACCGTGGATAAAGGGATGATTCCACCCTGTGTGTACACTGTGGATAAAGAGATGATTCTACCCTGTGTGTGCACTGTGGATGAAGGGATGATTCCACCCTGTGTGTACACTGTGGATAAAGGGATGATTCCACCCTGTGTACACTGTGGATAAAGGGATGATTCCACCCTGTGTGTACACTGTGGATAAAGGGATGATTCTGTCATGTGTGTACACAGTGGATAAAGGGATGATTCCACCCTGTGTGTACACTGTGGATAAAGGGATGATTCCACCCTGTGTGTACACTGTGGATAAAGAGATGATTCCACCCTGTGTGTGCACTGTGGATGAAGGGATGATTCCACCCTGTGTGTACACTGTGGATAAAGGGATGATTCCACCCTGTGTACACTGTGGATAAAGGGATGATTCCACCCTGTGTGTACACTGTGGATAAAGGGATGATTCTGTCATGTGTGTACACAGTGGATAAAGGGATGATTCCACCCTGTGTGTACACTGTGGATAAAGGGATGATTCCACCCTGTGTGTACACTGTGGATAAAGAGATGATTCCACCCTGTGTGTACACTGTGGAAAAAGGGATGATTCTACCCTAACAGAATTACCTGGAAAAACTCAGCAGGTCTGGCAGCATCGGCGGAGAAGAAAAGAATTGACGTTTCGAGTCCTCATGACCCTTCGACAGAACTTGAGTTCGAGTCCAAGAAAAAGTTGAAATATAAGCTGGTTTAAGGTGTGTGTGTGGTGGGCGGAGAGATAGAGAGAGAGAGAGAGAGGTTGGGGGGGGGTTGGGGAGGTGGGGTTTGGGGGTGTGGTTGTATGGACAAACAAGCAGTGATAGAAGCAGATCATCAAAAGATTTCAATGACAATGGTACAATAGAACACATAGGTGTTAAAGTTAAAAACAAAGAAAACTGCGGATGCTGGAAATCCAAAACAAAAACAGAATTACCTGGAAAAACTCAGCAGGTCTGGCAGCATCAGCGGAGAAGAAAAGAGTTGACGTTTCGAGTCCTCATGACCCTTCGACAGAACTTGAATTCGAGTCCAAGAAAGAGTTGAAATATAAGCTGGTTTAAGGTGTGTGTGGGGCGGAGAGATAGAGAGAGAGAGAGGTGTGGGGGTGTGGTTGTGTGGACAAACAAGCAGTGATAGAAGCAGATCATCAAAAGATGTCAGTGACAATGGTACAATAGAACACATAGGTGTTAAAGTTAAAGTTGGTGATATTATCTAAACGAATGTGCTAATTAAGAATGGATGGTAGGGCACTCAAGGTACAGCTCTAGTGGGGGTGGAGGGAGCATAAAAGATTTTAAAATATTTAAAAATAATGGAAATAGGTGGGAAAAGAAAAATCTATATAATTTATTGGGGAAAAAAAAATGGGGGAAACAGAAAGGGGGTGGGGATGGGGGAGGGAGCTCACGACCTGAAGTTGTTGAATTCAATATTCAGTCCGGAAGGCTGTAAGGTGCCTAGTCGGAAGATGAGGTGTTGTTCCTCCAGTTTGCGTTGGGCTTCACTGGAACAATGCAGCAAGCCAAGGACAGACATGTGGGCAAGAGAGCAGGGTGGAGTGTTAAAATGGCAAGCGACAGGGAGGTTTGGGTCATTCTTGCGGACAGACCGCAGGTGTACTGCAAAGCGGTCGCCCAGTTTACGTTTGGTCTCTCCAATGTAGAGGAGACCACATTGGGAGCAACGAATGCAGTAGACTAAGTTGGGGGAAATGCAAGTGAAATGCTGCTTCACTTGAAAGGAGTATTTGGGCCCTTGGACGGGGAGGAGAGAGGAAAGTGAAGGGGCAGGTGTTACATCTTTTGCGTGGGCATGGGGTGGTGCCATAGGAGGGGGTTGAGGAGTAGGGGGTGATGGAGGAGTGGACCAGAGTGTCCCGGAGGGAGCGATCCCTACGGAATGCCGATAAGGGGGGTGAAGGGAAGATGTGTTTGGTGGTGGCATCATGTTGGAGTTGGCGGAAATGGTGGAGGATGATCCTTTGAATGCGGAGGCTGGTGGGGTGATAAGTGAGGACAAGGGGACCCTATCATGTTTCTGGGAGGGAGGAGAAGGCGTGAGGGCGGATGCGCGGGAGATGGGCCGGACACGGTTGAGGGCCCTGTCAACGACCGTGGGTGGAAAATCTCGGTTAAGGAAGAAGGAGGACATGTCAGAGGAACCGTTTTTGAAGGTAGCATCATCGGAACAGATGCGACGAAGGCGAAGGAACTGGGAGAATGGGATGGAGTCCTTACAGGAAGCGGGGTGTGGGGAGCTGTAGATCAGGTAGCTGTGGAGTCGGTGGGTTTGTAATGGATATTGGTGGACAGTCTATCACCAGAAATTGAGACAGAGAGGTCAAGGAAGGGAAGGGAAGTGTCAGAGATGGAACACGTGAAAGTGATGGAGGGGTGGAGATTGGAAGCAAAATTAATAAATTTTTCCAAGTCCCGACGAGAGCATGAAGCAGCACCGAAGTAATCATCGATGTACCGGAGAAAAAGTTGTGGAAGGGGGGCCGGAGTAGGACTGCAACAAGGAATGTTCCACATACCCCATAAAGAGACAGGCATCGCTGGGGCCCATGTGCGTACCCATAGCCACACCTTTTATTTGGAGGAAGTGAGAGGAGTTGAAGGAGAAATTGTTCAGCGTGAGAACAAGTTCAGCCAGACGGAGGAGAGTAGTGGTGGATGGGGATTGTTCGGGCCTCTGTTCGAGGAAGAAGCTAAGGGCCCTCAGACCATCCTGGTGGGGGATGGAGGTGTAGAGGGATTGGACGTCCATGGTGAAGAGGAAGCGGTTGGAGCCAGGGAACTGGAAATTGTTGATGTGACGTAAGGTGTCAGAGGAATCACGGATGTAGGTGGGAAGGGACTGGACAAGGGGAGAGAGAAGGGAGTCAAGATAACGAGAAATGAGTTCTGTGGGGCAGGAGCAAGCTGAGATGATCGGTCTACCAGGGCAGTTCTGTTTGTGGATTTTGGGTAGGAGATAGAAGCGGGCCGTTCGAGGTTGGGTGACTATCAGGTTGGAAGCTGTGGGAGGGAGATCTCCAGAGGAGATGAGGTAAGTGACCGTCCTGGAAACAATGGCTTGATGTTCAGTGGTGGGGTCATGGTCCAGGGAGAGGTAGGAGGAAGTGTCTGCGAGTTGACGCTCAGCCTCCGCGAGGTAGAGGTCAGTGCACCAGACAACAACAGCACCACCCTTGTCAGCGGGTTTGATGACAATGTCAGGGTTGGACCTGAGAGAATGGAGTGCAGTAAGTTCAGAGAGAGACAGGTTAGAATGGGTGAGAGGAGCAGAGAAATTGAGACGACTAATGTCGCGCCGACAGTTCTCAATGAAAAGATCGAGAGAAGGTAAGAATCCAGAGGGAGGGGTCCAGGTAGAGGGAGAATATTGGAGGTGGGTAAAAGGATCTGTTGAACTGGGAGAGGACTCCTGCCCAAAGAAGTGAGCCCGGAGACGAAGACGGCAAAAGAAGAGTTCAGTATCATGCCGAGCCCGAAATTCATTGAGGTGAGGGCGTAAGGGTATGAAACTAAGTCCTTTGCTGAGCACTGAACGTTCAGCATCGGAGAGGGGAAGGTCAGGGGGTATAGTGAATACACGGCTGGGGCTGGGATTGGAAGATGGGGTGGGGACGGAGGGACAGGCTGGGGTGGAGGGTCCTAGATGGGTGTTGGTGTCGATGAGTTGTTGGAGCTTGCGTTCCTTAGCAGTTGAGAGAAAGAGAAAAAGTTTCTTGTTGAGGCGTCAGATGAGCCGAAGGATAAAATGAAACTGGGGGCACGCGCAGCTTTGAAAAAGGGTACGGCGGTGCTGCTGGAGGGAGAGGTCGAGTGTGTTCATATGGCGGCGCATGGCACTGAGTGTGGATTTCAGAATGTGACGGGAACAGCAGTCTGAGAAACGTTTTATGTCCCGGAGATACCGGTAATCCTGGGTGGGTTCGAAAGATGAGGGGTGGAATTTCAGTTGAAATCCACGTGGGGTAAGTCGGAGACGGAGACAGTCACTGAGAAAGGAGATATGGCTGTGAAAGCGGGTTTTAGTAAACACCTTGTCAAACACCAGGAGGGAAATGGAAAGCAAAGAAGGTGAACAAGGCAACAGAGAGATACGGAAATCTTGTCGCAGAGAGGAACAGAACTTCTTCAAGGAGGTAGGCATTTCTTGAAGAGCAGTGGCAGTCAATTAAACACAGAGATAAAAACAAAGAAAACTGCGGATGCTGGAAATCCAAAACAAAAACAGAATTACCTGGAAAAACTCAGCAGGTCTGGCAGCATCGGCGGAGAAGAAAAGAGTTGACGTTTCGAGTCCTCATGACCCTTCGACAGAACTTGAATTCGAGTCCAAGAAAGAGTTGAAATATAAGCTGGTTTAAGGTGTGTGTGTGGGGGGGCGGAGAGATAGAGAGAGAGAGAGGTGGTTGTGTGGACAAACAAGCAGTGATAGAAGCAGATCATCAAAAGATGTCAACAACAATGGTACAATAGAACACATAGGTGTTAAAGTTAAAGTTGGTGATATTATCTAAACGAATGTGCTAATTAGGAATGGATGGTAGGGCACTCAAGGTACAGCTCTAGTGGGGGTGGAGGGAGCATAAAAGATTTTAAAATATTTAAAAATAATGGAAATAGGTGGGAAAAGAAAAATCTATATAATTTATTGGGGGAAAAAAAAGGGGGGAAACAGAAAGGGGGTGGGGATGGGGGAGGGAGCTCACGACCTAAAGTTGTTGATTTCAATATTCAGACCGGAAGGCTGTAAGGTGCCTAGTCGGAAGATGAGGTGTTGTTCCTCCAGTTTGCGTTGGGTTTCACTGGAACAATGCAGCAAGCCAAGGACAGACATGTGGGCAAGAGAGCAGGGTGGAGTGTTAAAATGGCAAGCCACAGAAAGGGAGGTTTGGGTCATTCTTGCGGACAGATCACAACTTTAGGTCGTGAGCTCCCTCCCCCATCCCCACCCCCTTTCTGTTTCCCCCTTTTTTTTCCCCAATAAATTATATAGATTTTTCTTTTCCCACCTATTTCCATTATTTTTAAATATTTTAAAATCTTTTATGCTCCCCCCACCCCCACTAGAGCTGTACCTTGAGTGCCCTACCATCCATTCTTAATTAGCACATTCGTTTAGATAATATCACCAACTTTAACTTTAACACCTATGTGTTCTATTGTACCATTGTCGTTGACATCTTTTGATGATCTGCTTCTATCACTGCTTGTTTGTCCATACAACCACCTCTCTCTCTCTCTATCTCTCTCCGCCCCCCACACACACACCTTAAACCAGCTTATATTTCAACTCTTTCTTGGACTCGAAATCAAGTTCTGTCGAAGGGTCATGAAGACTCGAAACGTCAACTCTTTTCTCCTCCGCCGATGCTGCCAGACCTGCTGAGTTTTTCCAGGTAATTCTGTTTTTGTTAAAGTTAAAGTTGGTGATATTATCTAAACGAATGTGCTAATTAAGAATGGATGGTAGGGCACTCAAGGTACAGCTCTAGTGGGGGTGGAGGGAGCATAAAAGATTTTAAAATATTTAAAAATAATGGAAATAGGTGGGAAAAGAAAAATCTATATAATTTATTGGGGAAAAAAAAAGGAAAAAGGGGGAAACAGAAAGGGGGTGGGGATGGGGGAGGGAGCTCACGACCTAAAGTTGTTGAATTCAATATTCAGTCCGGAAGGCTGTAAGGTGCCTAGTCGGAAGATGAGGTGTTGTTCCTCCAGTTTGCGTTGGGCTTCACTGGAACAATGCAGCAAGCCAAGGACAGACATGTGGGCAAGAGAGCAGGGTGGAGTGTTAAAATGGCAAGCGACAGGGAGATTTGGGTCATTCTTGCGGACAGACCACAGGTGTACTGCAAAGCGGTCGCCCAGTTTACGTTTGGTCTCTCCAATGTAGAGGAGACCACATTGGGAGCAACGAATGCAGTAGACTAAGTTGGGGTAAATGCAAGTGAAATGCTGCTTCACTTGAAAGGAGTGTTTGGGCCCTTGGACAGTGAGGAGAGAGGAAGTGAAGGGGCAGGTGTTACATCTTTTGCGTGGGCATGGGGTGGTGCCATAGAAGGGGGTTGAGGAGTAGGGGGTGATGGAGGAGTGGACCAGGGTGTCCCAGAGGGAGCGATCCCTACGGAATGCTGATAAGGGGGGTGAAGGGAAGATGTGTTTGGTGGTGGCATCATGCTGGAGTTGGCGGAAATGGCGGAGGATGATCCTTTGAATGCGGAGGCTGGTGGGGTGATAAGTGAGGACAAGGGGGACCCTATCATGTTTCTGGGAGGGAGGAGAAGGTGTGAGGGCGGATGCGCGGGAGATGGGCCGGACACGGTTGAGGGCCCTGTCAATGACCGTGGGTGGAAAACCTCGGTTAAGGAAGAAGGAGGACATGTCAGAGGAACCGTTTTTGAAGGTAGCATCATCGGAACAGATGCGACGAAGGCGAAGGAACTGAGAGAATGGGATGGAGTCCTTACAGGAAGCGGGGTGTGAGGAGCTGTAGGAGTCGGTAGCTGTGGGAGTCGGTAGGCTTGTAATGGATATTGGTGGACAGTCTATCACCAGAGATTGAGACAGAGAGGTCAAGGAAGGGAAGGGAAGTGTCAGAGATGGACCACGTGAAAATGATGAAGGGGTGGAAATTGGAAGCAAAATTAATAAATTTTTCCAAGTCCCGACGAGAGCATGAAGCGGCACCGAAGTAATCATCGATGTACCGGAGAAAGAGTTGTGGGAGGGGGCCGGAGTAGGACTGCAACAAGGAATGTTCCACATACCCCATAAAGAGACAGGCATAGCTGGGGCCCATGCGGGTACCCATAGCCACACCTTTTATTTGGAGGAAGTGAGAGGAGTTGAAGGAGAAATTGTTCAGCGTGAGAACAAGTTCAGCCAGACGGAGGAGAGTAGTGGTGGATGGGGATTGTTCGGGCCTCTGTTCGAGGAAGAAGCTAAGGGCCCTCAGACCATCCTGGTGGGGGATGGAGGTGTAAAGGGATTGGACCTCCATGGTGAAGAAACTGGAGGAACAACACCTCATCTTCCGACTAGGCACCTTACAGCCTTCCAGACTGAATATTGAATTCAACAACTTTAGGTCGTGAGCTCCCTCCCCCATCCCCACCCCATTTCTGTTTCCTCCTTTCTTTTTTTTCCAATAAATTATATAGATTTTTCTTTTCCCTCCTATTTCCATTATTTTTAAATATTTTAAAATCTTTTATGCTCCCCCCACCCCCACTAGAGCTGTACCTTGAGTGCCCTACCATCCATTCTTAATTAGCACATTCGTTTAGATAATATCACCAACTTTAACTTTAACACCTATGTGTTCTTTTGTACCATTGTCGTTGACATCTTTTGATGATCTGCTTCTATCACTGCTTATTTGTCCCTACAACGACACCCCCCCCTCCACTCTTCTCTCTCTCTCTCTCTCTCTCCGCCACCCCCCCCGGCACACCTTAAACCAGCTTATATTTCAACTCTTTCTTGGACTCGAAATCAAGTTCTGTCGAAGGGTCATGAGGACTCGAAACGTCAACTCTTTTCTTCTCCGCCGATGCTGCCAGACCTGCTGAGTTTTTCCAGGTAATTCTGTTTTTGTTTTGGATTTCCAGCATCCGCAGTTTTTTTGTTTTATATTTATGATTCTACCTATGTGTACACCGTGGATAAAGGGATGATCCCACCCTGTGTGTACACCATGGATAAAGGGATGATTCCGCCCTGTGTGTACACTGTGGATAAAGAGATGATTCCGACTTGTGTGTACACCATGGATAAAGAGATGATTCCACCCTGTGTGTACACTGTGGATAAAGAGATGACTCCACCCTGTGTGTACACTGTGGATAAAGGGATGATTCCACCCTGTGTACACTGTGGATAAAGGGATGATTCCACCCTGTGTACACTGCGGATAAAGAGATGATTCCACCCTGTGTGTACACCGTGGATAAAGGGATGATTCCACCCTGTGTGTACACTGTGGATAAAGGGATGATTCTACCCTCTGTGTAGACTGTGGATAAAGGGATGATTCCACCCTGTGTGTACACTGTGGATAAAGGGATGATTGTACTCTATGTGTACACTGTGGATAAAGGGATGATACCGTCCTGTGTGTACACTGTGGATAAAGGGATGATTCCACCCTGTGTGTACACAGTGGATAAAGGGATGATTCTCCCTGTGTGAACACTGTGGATAAAAAATGATTCCACCCTGTGTGTACACTGTGGATAAAGGGATGATTCTACCCTATGTGTACACCGTGGATAAAGGGATGATTCCATCCTGTGTGTACACAGTGGATAAAGGGATGATTCCACCCTGTGTGTACACAGTGGATAAAGGGATGATTCTACCCTATGTGTACACTGTGGATAAAGGGATGATTCCGTCCTGTGTGTACACTGTGGATAAAGGGATGATTCTACCCTATGTGTACACTGTGGATAAAGGGATGATTCCACCCTGTGTGTACACTGTGGATAAAGGGATGATTCTACCCTGTGTGTACACTGTGGATAAAGGGATGATTCTAACCTGTGTGTGCACCGTGGATAAAGGGATGATTCCACCCTGTGTGTACACTGTGGATAAAGGGATGATTCCACCCTGTGTGTACACTGTGGATAAAGAGATGATTCCACCCTGTGTGTACACTGTGGATAAAGGGATGATTCCACCCTGTGTGTACACTGTGGATAAAGGGATGATTCCACCCTGTGTGTACACTGTGGATAAAGAGATGATTCCACCCTGTGTGTACACTGTGGATAAAGAGATGATTCCACCCTGTGTGTACACTGTGGATAAAGAGATGATTCCACCGTGTGTGTACACCGTGGATAAAGAGATGATTCTACCCTGTGTATACACCGTGGTAATGGGATGATTCCACCCTGTGTGTACACTGTGGATAAAGGGATGATTCCACCCTGTGTGTACACTGTGGATAAAGGGATGATTCCACCCTGTGTGTACACTGTGGATAAAGGGATGATTCCACCCTGTGTGTATACTGTGGATAAAGGGATGATTCCACCCTGTGTGTACACTGTGGATAAAGGGATGATTCCAGCCTGTGTGTACACCGTGGATAAAGAGATGATTCCACCCTGTGTGTACACCGTGGATAAAGGGATGATTCTACCCTGTGTGTACACTGTGGATAAAGAGATGATTCCACCCTGTGTGTACACTGTGGATAAAGGGATGATCCCACCCTGTGTGTACACTGTGGATAAAGGGATGATTCCACCCTGTGTGTACACTGTGGATAAAGAGATGATTCCACCCTGTGTGTACACTGTGGATAAAGAGATGATTCCACCCTGTGTGTACACTGTGGATAAAGGGATGATTCCACCCTGTGTGTACACTGTGGATAAAGGGATGATTCCACCCTGTGTGTACACTGTGGATAAAGGGATGATTCCACCCTGTGTGTACATTGTGGATAAAGGGATGATTCCACCCTGTGTGTACACTGTGGATAAAGAGATGATTCCACCCTGTGTGTACACTGTGGATAAAGAGATGATTCCAGCCTGTGTGTATACTGTGGATAAAGAGATGATTCCACCCTGTGTGTACACCGTGGATAAAGGGATGATTCCACCCTGTGTGTACACTGTGGATAAAGAGATGATTCCACCCTGTGTGTACACCGTGGATAAAGGGATGATTCTACCCTGTGTGTACACCGTGGATAAAGGGATGATTCTACCCTGTGTGTACACTGTGGATAAAGGGATGATTCCGCCCTGTGTGTACACAGTGGATAAAGGGATGATTCCACCCTGTGTGTACACTGTGGATAAAGGGATGATTCCACCCTGTGTGTACACTGTGGATAAAGGGATGATTCCACCCTGTGTGTACACTGTGGATAAAGGGATGATTCCACCCTGTGTGTACATTGTGGATAAAGGGATGATTCCACCCTGTGTGTACACTGTGGATAAAGAGATGATTCCACCCTGTGTGTACACTGTGGATAAAGAGATGATTCCAGCCTGTGTGTACACTGTGGATAAAGAGATGATTCCACCCTGTGTGTACACCGTGGATAAAGGGATGATTCCACCCTGTGTGTACACTGTGGATAAAGAGATGATTCCACCCTGTGTGTACACCGTGGATAAAGGGATGATTCTACCCTGTGTGTACACTGTGGATAAAGGGATGATTCCGCCCTGTGTGTACACAGTGGATAAAGGGATGATTCTACCCTGTGTGTACACTGTGGATAAAGGGATGATTCTACCCTATGTGTACACTGTGGATAAAGGGATGATTCCACCCTGTGTGTACACTGTGGATAAAGGGATGATTCTACCCTATGTGTACACTGTGGATAAAGGGATGATTCTACCCTGTGTGTACACTGTGGATAAAGGGATGATTCTACCCTGTGTGTACACTGTGGATAAAGGGATGATTCCACCCTGTGTTTACACTATGGATAAAGGGATGGTTCCACCCTGTGTGTACACTGTGGATAAAGGGATGATTCCACCCTGTGTGTATACTGTGGATAGAGAGATGATTCCACCCTGTGTGTACACTGTGGATAAAAGGATGATTCCACCCTGTGTGTACACTGTGGATAAAGAGATGATTCTACCCTGTGTGTACACTGTGGATAAAGGGATGATTCCACCCTGTGTGTACACTGTGGAAAAAGAGATGTTTCCACCCTGTGTGTACACTGTGGATAAAGAGATGATTCCACCCTGTGTGTACACTGTGGATGAAAGGATGCGTACAAGAAGGTAATTCACAAAGAGTTATGTGTGCAAAGAAGTAAATGTTTGTACAGGAGCAATATTTGTACAAGCGGGTGAGAGTTCACAATCACCTTGTCCATTACAAATAATACTTCTCCTGCCAACCCATCTGTACCTGAACTGTACACTGAACTGTATACTGAACTGTACAGTGAACTGTACCTGAACTATACACTGAACTGTACATTGTACTGTACACTGAACTGTATACTGAACTGTACACTGAACTGTACATTTAACTGTACAGTGAACTGTACACTGAACTATACACTGAACTGTACATTGTACTGTACACTGAACTGTACCTGAACTGTACAGTGAACTGTACCTGAACTGTACAGTGAACTGTACAGTGAACTGTACACTGAACTATACACTGACATGTACACTGTACTGTACACTGAACTGTACCTGAACTGTACACTGAATTGTACACTGAACTGTACACTGAAATCTACCCAAGCTGTACACTGAACTGTACCGAGTATAAGGTAATTAAGAGCACTGTGTGCAAAGAAATAAATGTTTGTACAGGAGCAATATTTGTGCAAGATGGTGAGAGTTCACAATCACCTTATCCATTACAAATAATGCTTCTCCTGCCAACCCATCTGTACCTGAACTGTTCACTGAACTGTACCGAGTATAAGGTAATTAAGGGAAAGTTTCAAATGGTTTCAGAGGATGGGCAGTGTCCCATCATATGGGTAGCTGCTTTCATTTAAGAAAAATTGTGGGCTTTGTGCACGATTAATATACTCAGCAAAATCAAAACGTTTATTTTTAACAGCGCAGCTTTCTTATATTAGGTTTAATCGAGAATAATGGAAACTTGGAGAGTTTTGAAGCATCAAAATATTCAGATGAGATCATAAACCACATGAGTAAACGTGGAACAATTTGTAACCACCATCATAGCCCAAAAGTCAAACTACAGCTATAAAATTACTCCCATGTGTCCAATATAATATTTTGTTAGGTGCACCGCTCAGTCTGTGCTGGTATTATCTTGTTTGTGTTTTGTTTAGGTGTCAGGTGCCATTCACAGCTATAAACTGCCTGTAAGTAATATAAGATGACATTGACAAGGAACAATTATCCGCTACAGTGAGTGTATCAAGAGATAATCCATAGGATGGCCAGTAAATAATGTATAACCTATATCATAAACAAAATGCTAGATTATTTTGACAGATTTAAGCCTTAAAAGAAATATTTTGCACAGCATTATTTTGTGCACATTTTACTGGACTGCACTATATGTATTTTGAAGATGAGACATTGTATTTGTCGGTCTGCTGGAAAAGTGATCTTCAGTAATCATTGAATTTGAATACAGTCCAAATATTGAGGAGGCCTTTTCTCCAGAGGTTGAGAGAGATTAATCTGACGAGTGGTTGAAAAATCTAGTTCAGCATCTTGTCAAAAAGGCTGGAATATGGTGGAGGGCTTTTGAAATATAAGCACAGCATTGTTGAGAATGGAGGAGAGAACTGATAAAATTTCCCTTCAATTTCCCTCCTCGTATCGCCTCATCTAATGGAAGTAGCTGACTCGCACAGTGCATTGGCTTGGCTGATGCTGGTAACTCTTCCACACTTTGCCTAAATCACTATTCTTCACATAAGGACCTGGCCACTGAGGATTGCTGTATTGTTGGGTAATTCAATCAAAAATCAACTGCAATTTGCTTTTCACCTGCCACATTGGAAATATTTCTAAGATTGCTTCATTGGAGTGTGGACAAAAAGTGGATGTTGAGCCCAAGAAAGAGATAGCAGGAGAGGTCACAAAAGACTTAGGGTGGGATTTTCCCTGAATTGCACTAAGTGCAGTAGCAGGTCGATGTTTTTACTGCTGGCTGCATTGGCAGGTTTTCACATCACCATTCCTTTCGCCTGATTAATTCTGCAGGAACGAGAAACATGTCGTATCACTGGACAGCAGCCTCGAATTCGGCCGTCACATCAGGAGCTCACCTTTTCCTTACTCTGGGTGCCGCATTTAAACTGCAGCTGTGCGCACAGTTCTCAACGTCTGCAACCCAGGACTGCTTCACTCAAGACATGGCCCCGAAAACCAAGAAGATGCCAGCAGCAAAGTTCAGTAACGCTGCACTGGAATGTCTTTTGGACACTGTGGAGGCCCAGCGGGTTGTCCTCCAGCCCTGCCTTCACCCCACAAAATCCACCAGACACATCACAAGGGCTTGGGAGGTGGTGGCAGCGGTGGTCAGTGCCAACGTTGCACAGAAGAGGTTAGCCACCCAGAGCAGAAAGAGGATGAATGATCCTCTTTGTGATGCCATGGTGGGTCAACCATCTCATCACTCTAAACTCACACACTCACAAGCCCATCACACATTCACTGGCATCTCACTCACTGCCAGCTCAAGGGACATCACCACTCATTCTCTCACACACACCTTCATCTCCTCTGCAGATTGTGTCCTCATCCCATCCATGGCACCACTAACCACCCACACATGCCAGGCATCCTTTCTCATCTGCCCTGGCATGTGTCTTGCTCACACTCAGCCTGGCTCTGCGCAGGAGAAAATCATGCACGATCGTAGGGAGAGGTCCCAGACCAGGGTTGTGTGTCAGAACTCAAGATCCTAATGGAGTTCGAGAACAGAAGCATTGAGCTAACTGGAGAGGACGTCATAGTCATACAGTCATAGAGTCATAGAGATCTGCAGCACAGATAAAGGCCCTTCAGCCCATCGAGTCTGAGCCGCTCAAACAAGTGCCTAACTATTCTAATCCCATTTTCCAGCACTAAGCCCATAGCCTTGTATGCCATGGCATCGCAAGTGCACATCCAAATACTTCTTAAATGTTATGAGGGTTTCTGCCTCTACCACCCTTTCAGGCAGTGAGTTCCAGATTCCCACCACCCTCTGGGTGAAAAAATTCTTCCTCACATCCCCTCTAAACCTCCTGCCCCTTACCTTAAATCTATGCCCCTTGGTTACTGATCCCTCCACCAAGGGGAAAAGTTCCTTCCTGTTTACCCTATCTATGCCCCTCTTAATTTTATACACCTCAATCATGTCCCCCCTCAATCTCCTCTGCTCCAGGGAAAATAGCCCCAGTCTATCCAATCTCTCCTCATAACTAAAACTCTCCAGCCCAGGCAATATCCTGGTAAATCTCCTCTGCACTCTCTCTCGTGCAATCACATCCTTCCTATAATGCGGATTCCAGAACTGCACGCAATACTCTAGCTGTGGCCTAACCAGCGTTTTACACAGTTCCAGCGTAACCTCCTTGCTCTTAAATTCTATTCCTCGGCTAATAAAGGCAAGTATCCCATTTATCTTCTTAACCATCTTATCTACCTGTCCTGCTACCTTAAGGGACCAGTAGACATGCACACCAAGGTCCCTCTGACCTCGGTAATTCCCAGGGTCCTACCATTCATCGTGTATTCCCGTGCCTTGTTTGTCCTGCCCAAGTGCATCACCTCACACTTAACTGGATTAAATTCTATTTGCCACTCATCAGCCCATCTGACCAGCCTGTCTATATCCTCCAGTAATCTAAGGCTATCCTCCTCACTATTTATCACACCACCAATTTTCGTGTCATCTGCAAACTTACTGATCAACCCTCCTACATTCAAGTCTAAATTGTTTATATATACCACAAACAGCAAGGGACCCAACACCGATCCCTGTGGAACCCCACTGGACACAGGCATCCAGTCACAAAAACAGCCCTCGACCATCACCATCTGCTTCCTGCCACTCAGCCAATTCTGGATCCAATTTGCCAAATTGCCTTGGATCCCATGGGCTCTTACCTTCGTTATCAGTCTCCCATGCGGGACCTTATCAAAAGCCTTGCTAAAGTCCAATGCATTGCCCTCATCTATACACCTGGTCACCTCTTCGAAAAATTCAATCAAATTGGTCAGAAATGACCTCCCCTTAACAAAACCATGCTGACTGTCCTTGATTAATTCCTGCCTTTCCAAGTGTAGATTAATTCTGTCCCTCAGAATTGCTTCCAATAGTTTCCCCACCACTGAGGTTAGACTGACTGGCCTGTGGTTCCCTGGTTTATCCCTTCCTCCCTTCTTGAATAACGGTTCCACATTGGCTGTCCTCTGGTACCTCTCCTGTGGCCAGGGAGGTATTGAACATTATTGCCAGCTCCCCTGCTATCTCCTCCGCTGCCTCACTCAACAGCCTGGGACACATTTCATCTGGGGCTAGAGATTTATCTACTTTTAAGCCTGCCAGACAACTTAGAACCTCCCCCCTTTCTATGATAATTTCTTTAATTATATCTCAGTCCTTCTGCCTGATTTCCATACCCACGTCATCCCTCTCACTTGTGAACACTGACACAAAGTATTCATTTAGAACCCTACTTACGCCTTCCAGCTCCACACACATATTACCACTATGGTCCTTAATGGGCCCTACACTTTCCCTAGTTATCATCTTACTCTTAATGTAATTGTAAAATAACTTTGGATTTTCCTTTATTTTACCTGCCAATGTTTTTTTCATGCCCCTTTTTTGCTCTCCTAATTTCCTTAAGTCCCCCCCCCCACCCCCCACACATTCTATACTCCTCTAGGGCTTCCGCTATTTTGAGCCCTTGGTATCTGCCATAAGCCTCCCTTTTTCTCTTTACCCAATCCTGTATATCCCTCGAATTCCAGGGTTCCCTGGGTTTGTTGGTCCCACCCTTTATCTTTACTGGAATATGTTGGCCCTATACTCTCCCTTTTTCCTTCTTGAATGAGTCTCACTGCTCTGACGCAGATTTACCTAAAAGTAGCTGCTTCCAGTCCACTCTGGCCAAATCATTTCTGATCTTATTAAAATCGGCCTTCCCCCAATTTAGAACTCTGATTTCTGTCCCACCCTTGTCCTTTTCCATAACAACCTTGAATCTAAGGGAGTTATGATGACTATCTGCAAAATGCTCCCTCACTGATATCTCTACCACTTGCTTCATTCCCTAAAATTAAGTCCAGGACCGCCTCCTCTCTTGTAGAAACCTCTACGTATTGGCTTAAAAAGCTCTCCTGGATGCATTTTAAGATTTCCACTCCCTCCAAACCTATCGCACTATGACAAACCCAGTTAATGACGAGGGCTGTGCCTGTGTCATAGGTGAGGTTGACAGTAACCACCCACGTGAGGATCCTGCTCCAGGTCATCCATCAGTCCAAGCTACTGTGAGTGAAATCTCCTGTGCTTAATTCAGCCACCATGCACTAATTCTCTCCACTTTCTTTCATAGACATCCCTGCCAAGTGCCCGATGCCCTCAACCAGCCAGGCCCTCAGCTCCAGCCCCGAAGACACCTCGGATGAGGAACCAGAACACAACAGCCTGGAAGCCCCATCACAGCGCTCACCCACAGCTTCCACCAGCACAGAGACTCACACCTCGGTGGGACCTAGATCAAGAGCAGGCCTGGGTGTCACAATCTGGTGAGCACAGCGCACAATCTGTTCCGTAGCAGGCAGAGACAGGGACATCCGAGGTTGCTGGCACTTAGAGAACTTCTGGAAGCAAGGAATCTCCTAGGTATGAGTCAGATGATGAGCCACCAGACTCGCTCCTAAATCAGTTGCTGGAGCTGCAAAGACAATCACAGGAGCATCAGCGGGGGGGATGTCCGCTGCATTTCTCACATTGCAATGGACGATGGAGGGGTCCCTCCGCCTTCACTCTGAGGTGACCCTGTCATCATGTCAAAGCACCGAGGTCAACACTGGGAGGATGGCGACTGCCATGGGGACCTTGGTCCAGGACATCATTCCTACACTGCTGCAGGAGCTGTACTTCATTGATGTAGCCATTGGTGGCATCCATCAGTGTTAACGCGAGGGGGTGTGGGGCACCTCGATCTCACTCCAGCTTCCCTTTCCACTCCAGGAGTCAGCAAGGGGCCTTTGGGCACCTATAGGGGATAGAACCAGCAGCTGGACACCCCAGGGCCATCCACCCAGGTGACACCAGGAGTGTCCAGCTGATCCCAATCCCCTCTTCCCGTGACCCATCACCTCCAGCTCCACAGGCCAAGGAGGATCCACCTGCCCCACTGCAGGGCACCCAAAGCAGGCTAGGCCCTCCACATCTCAGCCCTCCAGAGGACGCCCACCCCAAAGTCATCAGAGACAACAGGGTGTAGCAGTCAGCAGGCTGCCTCCACCTCCACTGTGAGTGGTGGGGATGCACTCAGACATGGCAATAGGATCAGGGAATCAAGAAAATAACAGGATCACAACAGTGACACAGGTATTGACAACATGTATGTAATGTTCATATATGTAATTAGAATCACACCCATTCCACATCTCTTGTGTTTGCCTCCTTTCTATGATGAACTGTGTTGCTGTCAGTCAGGTGGTCCCTCCCACCCCACTTAGTGCAGATGTCACCATCATGGGCCTTTCGTCTATGTAGTGGGTTTCCATATCGTCACAGTGTGTGCCTCTTTTCAGATTATTGTCGATATCAGTGATGTCTTGACTTTAATGTGAAGTGATCTTGTTGAAGGAACCTTGCTCACCTTCTTTGCAGGGTCATGTGCTGTTTATTCTTGGCTGTGTAAGATTGAGACAGATGTGTTCTCCTACCTCATCTGTATTCTTAAAAGGGGAAGGTGTAGTGTACAAGGAGAGATGTGTTCACACATGGAGAAGGGTCATATATCCATGTGCTCTCTGTCTCTCCGCAGGGTTTTTCATGCTATGAGCCCATACTCAGAGCTCGTGGGTGCTGCTGTAAGCCAACCGCCTCCCAACTTTCCGGGTGTAATAGTGCACCCGGGTGCAGCTCAGCAATAAGAGGGGCACCTCGCCACCTCAGGGTGTCGAAGCTCTGCCCCTCTCAGCCACATTATTGCCCTGGCACTCGGACATCCAACCTTGAGCATCTCTCATCCTGTGTCTTGTGGGGACAAGTCTCTTGTTACTAACTGGGGATGCAGCGCTGTGCATCCCCTCACCTGAACACTCACTGACGTCACTGATGCTAATTCCAAATGGTCATTTCTGGCAGGCAATAGAGTCTTTGAGCAGGCTCTGGAAGAGCACATGTAGCTTTCGACAGTGTTGAGGGGAGCGATGGGATAGGAGTGAGGATATACTGAAGCTAAAGCCTGCTCTTCATTCACATTGACCCAAGCCCTTGAGGACTTCATGGTGTGTGTACATTGCAGACTTGGCAGGGACCAGGGCTGGCTATGAGGACACAATGTCTGTGTTAAAGATGAGGCATTTTAATGTCTGGCAGGCAAATGCCTGATGTCATTATGCTCAGGTGCTCCACATCCATATCAAGCTCAGGATAAATGCAGTCCAGGATCCCTAACTGAGAGTGCCGGGTGTCAGTGTGATTTGGAAGAATGAAGCACAGACGACTGAGTCATCTCTAAATGGATCCACAGCAGCAAGATGTCATCACCTGCCTTGTCCCAAGTGTGAGTTATCTGATTCACCGTCAATGTTACACAGAGTGCGTAGTTCCATTGCTTGAGATGGATCCCCTTGAGGAGCTTCGTCATGTTGAAGGCACAAAGCTACCAGACCACTGAGGGTCGACCGACAGCTCCTTGGCTGCCATTGTGACTGGGATGCTGGAGAGATGCCTGAAGAGGCAGCACCTTCTGATGCCTGAAGCCTGGACGCCCTCATCTCAGCAAGGACACAGGCTACCGAGGGCCCTTCATCATTCAAAGGATCAGGACAATGTGAGTTTGATGTGTAACTATTCACTCTCAGATTGAAGTGTGTGGGTGAAATGAGAGGAATTACAACACTGGTGCTCATGCTGGCCCATGATGGAGGGACCATGTCCAATAGGGTACTCACTACAGCTCATCATCCTCCTGGTGGAATCTGGGCTATCAGGGCCTTGTGTGCACCCCTGCCTCATCTGGCTCATGCAGTGGCCTCTTCCTCTTCGTTGACCTCAACGCCCTCATCCCGTTTTACATCCTCCTCATCAGAGGAGATGTGCAGCTCCTCCATCTCATCACCTGGCAAGTCCTCCCCCCTTTTGCAGTGCCAGGTTGTGCAGTGCACAGAAAACCACAATGGTCCATGGCATTGTCTGGGGAGTGTACTGGAGTGCTCCACCAGATCTGTCCAGGCATTGGAATCACGTCTTTAGGATTGCTATTGTGTGTCCCACCAATGTTCAGGAACTGCATGAGCCTCATTGTACCTTCTCTCTGCAGGAGTCTGAGGCTGCCGCATGGGCATCATCAGCCATGTCCTTTGTGGGTACCCTTTGTCACCGAGCCAGCCCTGGATCCTGTGTGGTCCCTTGAAGGTATCCGGGATCTGTGATCTACTCGAGGTGTATGACTTCCAGAAGCTTCCTGGGTATCTGGCACAAACCTGCAGGATCAGCTTGTTATGGTCACAGACCAGCTGTACATTGAGCTAGTGGTAGCCTTTCCTGTTTGTGTTGGAGTGCCTGTTGCCAGGAGCTTTTTTACTCACATGAGTGCAGTCAATGACACCCTGCACCTGGGGGAATCCAGAAATCTCGCCAAAGCCCAGTGCTCTGGCGTCCTGGCTTCCTCAACCTCTGTTGAAGTTGATGTAATTGTGGGCCTTGGATAAAAGGGCATCTGTGACCTCATGACTGTATTTGTGAGTCAAATCTTGAGAGATCCAACAGATGGCTCCAGTGGAGACCTGGAAGGAGCCATTGGTGTAGAAGTTCAGAGAGGCCGTTACTCTCAGAGCCAGTGGCAATGGGTGTTCTCCCAGTCCCTGTGGTGCCAATCTCTGGAGAATGTGGTAAATGTGAGTCCCTGGATCCTTGGAGATGTGGAGGCATTGGCGACATTGTCTCTCGCTCATCCGCAGATAAGACTTGCGAGTTCTTTACACCCTCGGTCTTGTGAGTCACCTACACACGATGTTTCTCTGAGCCTCATCCTCTTCATCCAGAGGGAGTCCTGCTGCCCCTTGGTCTTGAGGGTTTTGCTCCTCCCTTTGATGATCCAGGTGCCTCCATCGCAATCTTCTCCTTCTCTCCTGCCCTAAACAATAATGCAGCAGCGATAAATCCAGCCTCCATCTTCCTGATGTTCTCCTCTCTGCAGTAACAATGAGAAAGAGACAAGAGACATTAGTCTCCAAGAGTCCTCTTTCTGTCAATGACTCGTCAGTGAATGTGGATTGAAGAGCTTCGTTCCCGTGACGAGGGTACTCGCCCCTGAAATGATGGCCAGTGAAGGGTGTATTTCAAGTTTCTCCTCCCCCCCTCCACCTGCCTTGATATGACCGGCTGCTGTGACATCACTTTGACCAGGAACTTGGATTTGCTGCTTTTGGCCCAGGCACTGGGATCTTCATTCACTGCACTCTTAATACTACACTCTTGGGAATAAACATGAGGGTAAATGTTCATTCAGGGTTTGAGATTATTTGAGGGGTGCCTGAGGCTTCTCTTCTGTGAACCATCCTGCACCAACTCTCTAACAGGCTCCTGGAGCTTGTCCGATCGCCCAATCGCTCTGGAGTTTGTTATTACTCTGGGGAATTTCCACCCTGTGAACAAGAGGTTAATACAAGGAGATTGATTAGTGTCACTTTGTGGGATTATTCCCACATGAACGGGCATCTTTGTTTCACTTTCCTGATTCCCTGCAATGTCATTGAACAGCTCCTAACATGTCTCAGTTGAGCCTCTCTCCTCATTTGGGAATGCACAGGTCAGTTGGGGGCCCCTTTAATCAGCCCCCACCCCCTGCCCCCAGTGCATGTAGCTTTCCTCCAATTGGCCCTCAGACCCCTCAGCAGCAGAGTTTCTCCTCAGTTTAATTTTACACTGTTCCATTGCTGCAGGTTGGAAGATGGTGGTGCTGAGCTCTCAGTGTCAGACTAGCCTGGACCCTCCCTGTGTGAGTATGGAAACCCCTCACATCGTCCCAGAGGAGCGTCATGTTCAGGTTTCCCCCCCTCACAGACCTCTCTATCCTCCCACTGTATTATAGAAACATTGAAACATAGAAACTAGGAGCAGGAGTAGGTCATTCGGCCCTTTGAACCTGCTCCACCATTCAATATGATCATGGCTGATCCTCTATCTCAACACCATACTCCCACTCTCTCCCTACACCCCTTGATGCCTTTAGAGTCTAGAAACCAATCTATTTCCTTCTTAAACATATTCAGTGACTTGTCCTCCACAGCCTCTGTGGTAGAGAATTCCACAGGTTCACCACCCTCTCAGTGAAGACGTTTCTCCTCATCTCAGTCCTTAATGGCCTACCCAGTATCCTGAGACTGTGACCCCTTGTTCTGGACCCCCCAGCCAGAGGCAACATCATCCCTGCATCCAGTCTGTCCAGCCCTGTCAGAATTTTATACATTTCAATGAGTTCCCCTCTCATTCTCCTAAGCTCCAGTGAATACAGGTCTAGTCAACCCAAACTCTCCTCATATGACAATCCTGCCATCCCAGGAATCAGTCTGGTGAACTTTTGTTGCATTCTTTCTATGGTAAGTATATCCTTTCTTAGGTATGGAGACTAAAACTGCACACAATACTCCAGATGTGATCCCAAGACCCTGTACAGCTGCAGTAAGACATCCTTGCTCCTGTACTCAAGTCCTCTCGCAATGAAGGCCATACCAAATACCATTTACCTTCCTAACTGCTTGCTGCACCTGCATGGTTACTTTCAGTGGTTGGTGAACAAGGACACCCAGGTCCCTTTGTACATCAACATTTCCCAATCTATCACCATTTAAATAATATTTTGCCTTTCTGTTTGTCGCACCAAAGTGGATAACTTTACACTTATCCACGTTATACTGCATCTGCCATGTATTTGCCCTCACTCACTTAACCTGTCTAAACTGTCTTGAAGCCTCTTAACACCTTCCTCATTGCTCACATTCCCATCAAGTTTCATGTCCTCAGCAAACTTGGAAACATCACATTTGGTTCCCTCATCCAAATCACTGACAAATATTTTGAATAGCTGGGGCCCAAGCACTGATCCCTGCGGTACCCCACTAGTCACCACCTGTCACTCTGAAAAGGGTCCATTTATTCCTATTCTCTGTTCCCTATCCCTAACTAATTCTCAATGCCAGTATATTACCCCCAATCCGATGTGCTTTAATTTTGCACACTAACTTCTTATGTGAGACCTTATCAAAAGCATTCTGAAAATCCAAATACACCACATCCACTGGTTCTCCCTTATTTATCCTGCTGGTTACATCCTCAAAAACTCCAGTAGGCTTGACAAACGTGATTTCCCTTCCATTAATCCATGCTGACTTTGTCTAATCCTGTCACTACTTTCTAAGGGGGAGGCAGTGGTGTTGTGGTATTGTCATTGGGCTGGTAATCCAGAGACTCTGCATTGAATCCCACTGCAGCAGTTATTGGAATTTGAATTTGATGAAAATCTGGAATTAAAAGTCTAATGACCACAAAACCATTGCTGATTGTCATAAAAACACATCTGGTTCACTAATGCCCTTTAGAAAAGGAAATCTGCTGAGCTTACCTTGTCTAGCCTATGTGTGACTCCAGTCCTGCAGCAAATATGGTTGACTCTTAAATGCCCTCTGAACAAGGGCAATTAGGAATAGGCAATAAATGCTGGCCTAGCCAGTGACACCCACATCCAATGAATAATTAAAAAGTATCCTTTATCACATCCTTTAAAATAGGCTCGAGCATTTTCCCTACTGCTGAGGTTAAGCTAACTGGTCTGTAATTCTGTGTTTTCTCCCTCCCTCCTTTTTTAAACAGTGAGGTTTCATTTACCACCGTCCAATCTGCTGGAACTGTTCCAAAGTCTATGGAATTTTGGAAGATGACAACCAACACATCCACTGTTTCCTTGGCCACCTCCTTTAGTACCCTGGGATATAGATCATTGGGCCCTGGGGATTTATCGGCTTTCAGTCCCATTAATCTCTCCAGCGCTGTTGTTTTAGTAATATTAATTTCCTTCAATTCCTCCTCACTAGACCTTTGGTTCCCTAGCATTTCTGGGAAGTTATTTGTGACTTCCTCTGTGAAGACAGAACTAAAGTAGTTGTTTAATTGCTTTGCCATTTCCTTGTTCTCTATTATAAATTCAGACTGTAAGGGAGATACATTTGTCTTCACTAATCTTTTCCTTTTCACATACTTATAGAAGCTTTTCCAGTCCATGCCCATCATGCTTCTGCTACATGTCTGTTTGTTAGTCCCTTAACATTTTGGAGTGGATGTGCCTATGACCCATGTGGACCTCACCCATCCCCATCTTGAGGCCACTTACACTGTTCAACATTTACCACCCACTCACCCTCCCCCAGTCATGTGTCTGAGTGCGACCTTCCCCACTCGTAACCCCCAGTGCAGGCCTAGCCCTGCAGCCCATTAAAAGCCACTCCGGCCTTACCGCTGCTCTGGTAGGTAGAGACTTGCCTGTGACACCTCCCTGAAAGTGAGGTGGAGCTGCGTGTGAAGCCTGGCGCTGATTACCATGAGCACTGTGTGATGCAGGGTCAGCCAACAAACCTCAAAGTCACGAGTGAAATGCAGGTCACCAGGTGCATATCGCTTATATACTATTGTGAAGCACATCGATGTTCCAGTGTGGAGGGGATGATTCCGGCAAGCAGGGCTTATAATGAGATGCAAATGGATTAAAATGACATTCCCGATGTGCTACAGCAGGAAACACGGCCGCCACTGACAGGTGGAGCAGACAATCGCAAACTGGTTTCACGATGATGTAACACTGATTTTTAGCCCTCTCGCTATCACCCACCTTGATGCCCACCACAAACAGGGGCAGCAGATCCCCGCCTTAGTGATGGAGGTGGGTTTTAAGAAGAGACTTAAAGGAGAAGCAGAGGGTGAAGGGACAGAGAGGTTTAAGGAGGCAATTTCAGATTTTGATAGCTGAAGGAATGGCCAACAATGGGAGGGGGGGCAAAATAAATGGGGGACAAGGGATAAATGCACAGTGACTAGAATCTGAGGAACTCAGTATTTTCAAATCATTGTAGCTGGAGGACATTACAGAGAGGGGGAGGGACAAGGCCATGTGGGATTTCAACACAAGGATGAGAATTTTAAGTTCAAGTTCCAGGGGAACTTTTGGGGAACCAATTGTAGGGAGCATGGAGGCAAATCCTGTTATCAAGGGATATCAATATGCTTGCACTTCCCACAGTCAAGAACTGGCATTCTATCCTAAATATCCTCAAAATAGCAGCAAATAGACTAGGTACCATCCCCTGATTGGATTGGTTAACGGTGCAGAGCAGAGATTCAACCTAAGACCATCTATTGCTTGTTTCCATGGTGTCAGGGCAAAATTAGAAGCTGTGGAATTGGAGAAATGAAGGTCTATGTTTCACAGCTGAATGTGCTTATTAGTCTCAGAGTGTCAGAATGGGAATCAATGAATACAGAGTCTGAGGCGAACTGGGTTAGTTCCATTTGAAGCAATATGTTGGGTCTAATTCTTTTAAAGCCGAAATGGGCCCGATCAGGACTGAAAATTGTCTGCACAGCTCCTGTTCTTTGGGTGCTGCTTAGAATACCAGGAACTCTGACATGGTGGGAGGAAGCTCAGTAACAGGCTTAGGTCCTTTGACAAGTGGTTTCATGTGTGTTCATGGCCCTTGCTCCAAGATTGGGTTCTCCTGAGGCAGCTGCATGTCGTGGGGGTGGGCAGGGAGGCTGGGGCTAATTTATACTTTGGTGTCACCTTAATCTGGGATGCAGCAATTCGACAGGCCAATTTACACCTCATAGTCATTACAGTACAGGAGACCATTCAGCCCATTGGTCCATGCTGTCTTTCATTTGTCTTTCTATTGATCTGGGTGAGAAACGACTTAGCCTGCTGATTCGCGCCCCCCTCACCCACCCGTTCTACATGATTGTACAAACTGAAGATTTACCCTGTGGACCCTGTACCCTGCTGCTTGCCCAAGAATTCCTGGGCCTGTGGGTTTGTCTTTTCCCATCTGTGAAGAAAGAAGAAGGCTTAAACGTCCCGCTGTTCACCCAGCGCTTTGCATGTTACAACAGGCGCCAGGCAAGCAGTCAAACAAGAGGTTTGAATTATTCTCAAAATATCTCCCTCATGACTGTGAAACATATTTGCATATGCACATTTGGTGGCAGTTTCCAGTCCCAGCAGCAGTGGGAGGGGGTGGAGGTGAGTGGGGTGGGGGGGTGGGGGGAGGCGTGAGGGACCAGGAAATTCAGAGTGCTGCCAAAACTCAGTTTCACCGCCGCGTCAATATGGTTTCAAAATTTCTGCTCCCGACTTTCATGGCAGTTGTGTAGTTCACAGTGGGTAGCTCACAGTGAGTAGTTCACAGTGGGTAGCTCACAGTGGGTAGTTCACAGTGGGTAGTTCACAGTGGGTAGTTCACAGTGGGTAGTTCACAGTGGGTAGCTCAAAGTGGGTAGCTCACAGTGGGTAGTTCACTGGGTAGCTCACAGTTGGGTAGCTCACAGTGGGTAGTTCACCGTGGGTAGCTCACAGTGGGTAGCTCACAGTGGGTAGTTCACAGTGGGTAGTTCACTGGGTAGCTCACAGTTGGGTAGCTCACAGTGGGTAGCTCACAGTGGGTAGTTCACTGGGTAGCTCACAGTTGGGTAGCTCACAGTGGGCAGCTCACAGTGAGTAGTTCACAGTGGGTAGTTCACAGTGGGTAGCTCACAGTGAGTAGTTCACAGTGGGTAGCTCACAGTGGGTAGTTCACTGGGTAGCTCACAGTGGGTAGTTCACAGTGGGTAGTTCACTGGGTAGCTCACAGTTGGGTAGCTCACAGTCGGTAGTTCACAGTGGGTAGCTCACAGTGGTTAGCTCACAGTGGGTAGCTCACAGTGGGTAGTTCACTGGGTAGCTCACAGTGGGTAGTTCACAGAGGGTAGTTCACTGGGTAGCTCACAGTTGGGTAGCTCACAGTGGGTAGCTCACAGTGGGTAGTTCACTGGGTAGCTCACAGTGGGTAGCTCACAGTGGGTAGTTCACAGTGGGTAGCTCACAGTGGGGTAGTTCACAGTGTGTAGCTCACAGTTGTGTAGTTCACAGTGGGTAGCTCACAGTGGGTAGCTCACAGTGGGTAGTTCACTGGGTAGCTCACAGTGGGTAGTTCACAGTGGGTAGTTCACTGGGTAGCTCACAGTTGGGTAGCTCACAGTGGGTAGCTCACAGTGGGTAGTTCACTGGGTAGCTCACAGTGGGTAGCTCACAGTGGGTAGTTCACAGTGGGTGGCTCACAGTGGGGTAGTTCACAGTGTGTAGCTCACAGTTGTGTAGTTCACAGTGGGTAGCTCACAGTGGGTAGCTCACAGTGGGTAGCTCACAGAGGGTAGTTCACTGGGTAGCTCACAGTGGGTAGTTCACAGTGGGTAGTTCACTGGGTAGCTCACAGTTGGGTAGCTCACAGTGGATAGCTCACAGTGGGTAGTTCACTGGGTAGCTCACAGTGGGTAGCTCACAGTGGGTAGTTCACAGTGGGTAGCTCACAGTGGGTAGTTCACTGGGTAGCTCACAGTGTGTAGCTCACAGTTGTGTAGTTCACAGTGGGTTGTTCGCAGTGGGAAGCTCACAGTGGGTAGTTGACATTGGGTAGTTGACATTGGGTAGCTCAAAGTGGGTAGTTCACAGTGGGTTGTTCACAGTGGGTAGTTCACAGTGGGTAGTTCACAGTGGGTTGTTCACAGTGGGTAGTTCACAGTGGGTAGTTGACATTGGGTAGCTCACAGTGGGTAGTTGACAGTGGGGAGTTCACAGTGGGTTGTTCACAGTGGGTAGTTCACAGTGGGTTGTTCACAGTGGGTAGTTCACAGTGGGTAGTTGACATTGGGTAGCTCACAGTGGGTAGTTCACAGTGGGGAGTTCACAGTGGGTAGCTCACAGTGTGTAGTTCACAGTGGGTAGTTCACAGTGGGTAGCTCACAGTGTGTAGTTCACAGTGGGTAGTTCACATTGGGTAGATCATAGTGGGTAGCTCACAGTGGGTAGCTCACAGTGGAAAGCTCACAGTCTGTAGTTCACAGTGGGTAGCTCGCATTTGGGTAGTTCGCAGTGGGTAGTTCACAGTGGGTAGTTCACAGTGGGTAGCTGACCGTGGGTAGCTCACTGTGAGTAGTTCACAATGGGTAGTTCGCATTTGGGTAGTTCGCAGTGTGTAGTTCACAGTGGATAGTTCACAGTGGGTAGTTCACAGTGGGTAGTTCACAGTGGGTAGTTCACAGTGGGTAGTTAGCAGTGGGTAGTTCACAGTGTGTAGTTCACAGTGGGTAGTTCACAGTGGGTAGTTCACAGTTGGGTAGCTCACAGTGGGTAACTCACAGTGGGTAGCTGACAGTGGGTAGTTCACAGTGGGTTGCTCACAGTGGGTAGTTCACAGCGGGTAGTTCACAGTGGGTAGTTCACAGTGGGTAGTTCACAGTGTGTAGCTCACAGTGTGTAGTTCACAGTGGGTAGCTCACAGTGGGTAGCTCTCATTTGGGTAGTTCGCAGGGGTAGTTCACAGAGGGTAGTTCACAGTGGGTAGCTCACAGTGGGTAGCTCACAGTGGGTAGTTCACAGTGGTTAGTTCACAGTGGGTAGTTCACAGTGGATAGCTCACAGTGGGTAGTTCACACTGGGTAGCTCACAGTGGATAGTTCACAGTGGGTAGTTCGCAGGGGTAGTTCACAGTGGGTAGTTCACAGTGGGTAGCTCACAGTGGGTAGCTCACAGTGGGTAGTTCACAGTGGTTAGTTCACAGTGGGTAGTTCACAGTGGGTAGCTCACAGTGGGTAGTTCACAGTGGGTAGTTCACAGTGGGTAGTTCACATTGGGTAGTTCACATTGGGTAGATCATAGTGGGTAGCTCACAGTGGATAGCTCACTGTGGGTAGTTCACTGTGGGTAGTTCACAGTGGGTAGTTCATAGTGGGGTAATTCACAGTTGCTAGTTCACAGTGGGTAGTTCACATTGGGTAGTTCACAGTGGGTAGTTCACAGTGGTTAGCTCACCGTGTGTAGTTCACAGTTGGGTAGCTCACAGTGGGTAATTCACAGGGTGTAGCTCACAGTGGGTAGCTCACAGTGGGTAGTTCACCGTTGCTAGTTCACAGTGGGTAGTTCACAGTGGTTATTTCACATTGGGTAGCTCACAGTGTGTAGTTCACAGTGGGTAGCTCACAGTGGGTAGTTCAGAGTGTGTAGTTCACAGTGGGTAGCTCACAGTGGGTCGATCACAGTGGGTAGCTCACAGTGGGTAGCTCACAGTGGGTAGCTCAAAGTGGGTAGTTCACAGTGGTTAGTTCACAGTGGGACGTTCACAGTGCGTAGCTCACAGTGGGTAGTTCACAGTGGGTAGTTCACAGTGGGTAGCTCACAGTGGGTAGTTCACAGTGGGTTGCTCACAGTGGGTAGTTCACAGTGGGTAGTTCACAGTGGGTAGTTCACAGTGGGTTGCTCACAGTGGGTAGTTCACAGTGGGTAGCTCACAGTGGGTAGCTCACAGTGGATAGTTCACAGTGGGTAGCTCGCATTTGGGTATTTCTCAGTGGGTAGTTCACAGTGGGTAATTCACAGTGGGTAGCTCACAGTAGGTAGTTCACAGTGGGTAGCTCACAGCTGGTAGTTCACAGTGGGTAGTTCACAGTGGGCAGTTCATAGTGGGGTAGTTCACAGTGGGTAGCTCACAGTGGGTAGCTCATGGTGGGTAGTTCAAAGTGGATAGCTCACAGTTGATAGTTCACAGTGGGTAGTTCACAGTGGGTAGCTCACAGTGGGTAGCTCACAGTGGGTAGCTCACAGTGTGTAGCTAACAGTGGGTAGTTCACAGTGGGTAGTTCACAGTCGGTAGTTCACTGTGGGTAGTTCACAGTGGTTAGCTCACAGTGTGTAGCTCACAGTGTGTAGTTCACAGTGGGTAGCTCACAGTGGGTAGTTCACAGTGTGTAGTTCACAGTGGGTAGCTCACAGTGGGTAGCTCACAGTGGGTAGTTCACAGTGGTTAGTTCACAGTGGGTAGTTCACAGTGGATAGCTGACAGTGGGTAGCTCACAGTGGGTAGTTCACAGTGGGTAGCTCACAGTGGGTAGCTCTCATTTGGGTAGTTCGCGGGGTAGTTCACAGTGGGTAGTTCACAGTGGGTAGCTCACAGTGGGTAGTTCACAGTGGTTAGTTCACAGTGGGTAGTTCACAGTGGGTAGCTCACAGTGGGTAGTTCACAGTGGGTAGTTCACAGTGGGTAGTTCACATTGGGTAGTTCACAGTGGGTAGTTCTCAGTGGGTAGTTCACAGTGGGTAATTCACAGTGGGTAGCTCACAGTGGGTAGCTCACAATTGGTAGTTCACAGTGGGTAGTTCACAGTGGGTAGTTCACTTTGGGTAGTTCACAGTGGGTAGTTCACAGTGGGTAATTCACAGTGGGTAGCTCACAGTGGGTAGCTCACAATTGGTAGTTCACAGTGGGTAGTTCACAGTGGGTAGTTCACTTTGGGTAGTTCACAGTGGGTAGTTCACAGTGGGTAGCTCACAATTGGTAGTTCACAGTGGGTAGTTCACAGTGGGTAGTTCACAGTGGGTAGTTCACAGTGGGTACTTCGCAGTGGGTAGTTCACAGTGGGTAGTTCACAGTTGGGTAGCTCACATTGGGTAATTCACAGGGTGTAGCTCACAGTGGGTAGCTCACAGTGGGTAGTTCACAGTTGCTAGTTCACAGTGGGTAGTTCACAGTGGTTAGTTCACATTGGGTAGCTCACAGTGTGTAGTTCACAGTGGGTAGCTCACAGTGGGTAGTTCACAGTGTGTAGTTCACAGTGGGTAGCTCACAGTGGGTCGATCACAGTGGGTAGCTCACAGTGGGTAGCTCACAGTGGGTAGTTCACAGTGGTTAGTTCACAGTGGGTAGCTCACAGTGGGTAGTTCACAGTGGGTGGCTCACAGTGGGGTAGTTCACAGTGTGTAGCTCACAGTTGTGTAGTTCACAGTGGGTAGCTCACAGTGGGTAGCTCACAGTGGGTAGTTCACAGTGGGTAGTTCACTGGGTAGCTCACTGTTGGGTAGCTCACAGTGGATAGCTCACAGTGGGTAGTTCACTGGGTAGCTCACAGTGGGTAGCTCACAGTGGGTAGTTCACTGGGTAGCTCACAGTGTGTAGCTCACAGTTGTGTAGTTCACAGTGGGTTGTTCGCAGTGGGAAGCTCACAGTGTGTAGTTCACAGTGGGTAGTTCACATTGGGTAGCTCACAGTGTGTAGTTCACAGTGGGGAGTTCACAGTGGGTAGCTCACAGTGTGTAGTTCACAGTGGGTAGTTCACATTGGGGAGATCATAGTGGGTAGCTCACAGTGGGTAGCTCACAGTGGAAAGCTCACAGTCTGTAGTTCACAGTGGGAAGCTCGCATTTGGGTAGTTCGCAGTGGGTAGTTCACAGTGGGTAGTTCACAGTGGGTAGCTGACCGTGGGTAGCTCACTGTGTGTAGTTCACAATGGGTAGTTCGCATTTGGGTAGTTCGCAGTGTGTAGTTCACAGTGGATAGTTCACAGTGGGTAGTTCACAGTGGGTAGTTCACAGTGGGTAGTTCACAGTGGGTAGTTAGCAGTGGGTAGTTCACAGTGTGTAGTTCACAGTGGGTAGTTCACAGTGGGTAGTTCACAGTTGGGTAGCTCACAGTGGGTAACTCACAGTGGGTAGCTGACAGTGGGTAGTTCACAGTGGGTAGTTCACAGTGGGTAGTTCACAGCGGGTAGTTCACAGTGGGTAGTTCACAGTGGGTAGTTCACAGTGTGTAGCTCACAGTGTGTAGTTCACAGTGGGTAGCTCACAGTGGGTAGCTCTCATTTGGGTAGTTCGCAGGGGTAGTTCACAGAGGGTAGTTCACAGTGGGTAGCTCACAGTGGGTAGCTCACAGTGGGTAGTTCACAGTGGTTAGTTCACAGTGGGTAGTTCACAGTGGATAGCTCACAGTGGGTAGTTCACACTGGGTAGCTCACAGTGGATAGTTCACAGTGGGTAGTTCGCAGGGGTAGTTCACAGTGGGTAGTTCACAGTGGGTAGCTCACAGTGGGTAGCTCACAGTGGGTAGTTCACAGTGGTTAGTTCACAGTGGGTAGTTCACAGTGGGTAGCTCACAGTGGGTAGTTCACAGTGGGTAGTTCACAGTGGGTAGTTCACATTGGGTAGTTCACATTGGGTAGATCATAGTGGGTAGCTCACAGTGGATAGTTCACTGTGGGTAGTTCACTGTGGGTAGTTCACAGTGGGTAGTTCATAGTGGGGTAATTCACAGTTGCTAGTTCACAGTGGGTAGTTCACATTGGGTAGTTCACAGTGGGTAGTTCACAGTGGTTAGCTCACCGTGTGTAGTTCACAGTTGGGTAGCTCACAGTGGGTAATTCACAGGGTGTAGCTCACAGTGGGTAGCTCACAGTGGGTAGTTCACCGTTGCTAGTTCACAGTGGGTAGTTCACAGTGGTTATTTCACATTGGGTAGCTCACAGTGTGTAGTTCACAGTGGGTAGCTCACAGTGGGTAGTTCACAGTGTGTAGTTCACAGTGGGTAGCTCACAGTGGGTCGATCACAGTGGGTAGCTCACAGTGGGTAGCTCACAGTGGGTAGCTCACAGTGGGTAGCTCAAAGTGGGTAGTTCACAGTGGTTAGTTCACAGTGGGTAGTTCACAGTGCGTAGCTCACATAGGGTAGTTCACAGTGGGTAGTTCACAGTGGGTAGTTCACAGTGGGTAGCTCACAGTGGGTAGTTCACAGTGGGTTGCTCACAGTGGGTAGTTCACAGTGGGTAGTTCACAGTGGGTAGTTCACAGTGGGTTGCTCACAGTGGGTAGTTCACAGTGGGTAGTTCACAGTGGGTAATTCACAGTGGGTAGCTCACAGTGGGTAGCTCACAATTGGTAGTTCACAGTGGGTAGTTCACAGTGGGTAGTTCACTTTGGGTAGTTCACAGTGGGTAGTTCACAGTGGGTAGCTCACAATTGGTAGTTCACAGTGGGTAGTTCACAGTGGGTAGTTCACAGTGGGTAGTTCACAGTGGGTACTTCGCAGTGGGTAGTTCACAGTGGGTAGTTCACAGTTGGGTAGCTCACATTGGGTAATTCACAGGGTGTAGCTCACAGTGGGTAGCTCACAGTGGGTAGTTCACAGTTGCTAGTTCACAGTGGGTAGTTCACAGTGGTTAGTTCACATTGGGTAGCTCACAGTGTGTAGTTCACAGTGGGTAGCTCACAGTGGGTAGTTCAGAGTGTGTAGTTCACAGTGGGTAGCTCACAGTGGGTCGATCACAGTGGGTAGCTCACAGTGGGTAGCTCACAGTGGGTAGTTCACAGTGGTTAGTTCACAGTGGGTAGCTCACAGTGGGTAGTTCACAGTGGGTGGCTCACAGTGGGGTAGTTCACAGTGTGTAGCTCACAGTTGTGTAGTTCACAGTGGGTAGCTCACAGTGGGTAGCTCACAGTGGGTAGTTCACAGTGGGTAGTTCACTGGGTAGCTCACTGTTGGGTAGCTCACAGTGGATAGCTCACAGTGGGTAGTTCACTGGGTAGCTCACAGTGGGTAGCTCACAGTGGGTAGTTCACTGGGTAGGGTCACAGTGTGTAGCTCACAGTTGCGTAGTTCACAGTGGGTTGTTCGCAGTGGGAAGCTCACAGTGTGTAGTTCACAGTGGGTAGTTCACAGTGGGTAGTTCACAGTGGGTAGTTCACAGTGGGTTGCTCACAGTGGGTAGTTCACAGTGGGTAGTTCACAGTGGGTAATTCACAGTGGGTAGCTCACAGTGGGTAGCTCACAATTGGTAGTTCACAGTGGGTAGTTCACAGTGGGTAGTTCACTTTGGGTAGTTCACAGTGGGTAGTTCACAGTGGGTAGCTCACAATTGGTAGTTCACAGTGGGTAGTTCACAGTGGGTAGTTCACAGTGGGTAGTTCACAGTGGGTACTTCGCAGTGGGTAGTTCACAGTGGGTAGTTCACAGTTGGGTAGCTCACATTGGGTAATTCACAGGGTGTAGCTCACAGTGGGTAGCTCACAGTGGGTAGTTCACAGTTGCTAGTTCACAGTGGGTAGTTCACAGTGGTTAGTTCACATTGGGTAGCTCACAGTGTGTAGTTCACAGTGGGTAGCTCACAGTGGGTAGTTCAGAGTGTGTAGTTCACAGTGGGTAGCTCACAGTGGGTCGATCACAGTGGGTAGCTCACAGTGGGTAGCTCACAGTGGGTAGTTCACAGTGGTTAGTTCACAGTGGGTAGCTCACAGTGGGTAGTTCACAGTGGGTGGCTCACAGTGGGGTAGTTCACAGTGTGTAGCTCACAGTTGTGTAGTTCACAGTGGGTAGCTCACAGTGGGTAGCTCACAGTGGGTAGTTCACAGTGGGTAGTTCACTGGGTAGCTCACTGTTGGGTAGCTCACAGTGGATAGCTCACAGTGGGTAGTTCACTGGGTAGCTCACAGTGGGTAGCTCACAGTGGGTAGTTCACTGGGTAGGGTCACAGTGTGTAGCTCACAGTTGCGTAGTTCACAGTGGGTTGTTCGCAGTGGGAAGCTCACAGTGTGTAGTTCACAGTGGGTAGTTCACAGTGGGTAGCTCACAGTGTGTAGTTCACAGTGGGGAGTTCACAGTGGGTAGCTCACAGTGTGTAGTTCACAGTGGGTAGTTCACATTGGGGAGATCATAGTGGGTAGCTCACAGTGGGTAGCTCACAGTGGAAAGCTCACAGTCTGTAGTTCACAGTGGGTAGCTCGCATTTGGGTAGTTCGCAGTGGGTAGTTCACAGTGGGTAGTTCACAGTGGGTAGCTGACCGTGGGTAGCTCACTGTGTGTAGTTCACAATGGGTAGTTCGCATTTGGGTAGTTCGCAGTGTGTAGTTCACAGTGGATAGTTCACAGTGGGTAGTTCACAGTGGGTAGTTCACAGTGGGTAGTTCACAGTGGGTAGTTAGCAGTGGGTAGTTCACAGTGTGTAGTTCACAGTGGGTAGTTCACAGTGGGTAGTTCACAGTTGGGTAGCTCACAGAGGGTAAATCACAGTGGGTAGCTGACAGTGGGTAGTTCACAGTGGGTTGCTCACAGTGGGTAGTTCACAGCGGGTAGTTCACAGTGGGTAGTTCACAGTGGGTAGTTCACAGTGTGTAGCTCACAGTGTGTAGTTCACAGTGGGTAGCTCACAGTGGGTAGCTCTCATTTGGGTAGTTCGCAGGGGTAGTTCACAGAGGGTAGTTCACAGTGGGTAGCTCACAGTGGGTAGCTCACAGTGGGTAGTTCACAGTGGTTAGTTCACAGTGGGTAGTTCACAGTGGATAGCTCACAGTGGGTAGTTCACACTGGGTAGCTCACAGTGGATAGTTCACAGTGGGTAGTTCGCAGGGGTAGTTCACAGTGGGTAGTTCACAGTGGGTAGCTCACAGTGGGTAGCTCACAGTGGGTAGTTCACAGTGGTTAGTTCACAGTGGGTAGTTCACAGTGGGTAGCTCACAGTGGGTAGTTCACAGTGGGTAGTTCACAGTGGGTAGTTCACATTGGGTAGTTCACATTGGGTAGATCATAGTGGGTAGCTCACAGTGGATAGCTCACTGTGGGTAGTTCACTGTGGGTAGTTCACAGTGGGTAGTTCATAGTGGGGTAATTCACAGTTGCTAGTTCACAGTGGGTAGTTCACATTGGGTAGTTCACAGTGGGTAGTTCACAGTGGTTAGCTCACCGTGTGTAGTTCACAGTTGGGTAGCTCACAGTGGGTAATTCACAGGGTGTAGCTCACAGTGGGTAGCTCACAGTGGGTAGTTCACCGTTGCTAGTTCACAGTGGGTAGTTCACAGTGGTTATTTCACATTGGGTAGCTCACAGTGTGTAGTTCACAGTGGGTAGCTCACAGTGGGTAGTTCAGAGTGTGTAGTTCACAGTGGGTAGCTCACAGTGGGTCGATCACAGTGGGTAGCTCACAGTGGGTAGCTCACAGTGGGTAGCTCACAGTGGGTAGCTCAAAGTGGGTAGTTCACAGTGGTTAGTTCACAGTGGGTAGTTCACAGTGCGTAGCTCACAGTGGGTAGTTCACAGTGGGTAGTTCACAGTGGGTAGTTCACAGTGGGTAGCTCACAGTGGGTAGTTCACAGTGGGTTGCTCACAGTGGGTAGTTCACAGTGGGTAGTTCACAGTGGGTAGTTCACAGTGGGTTGCTCACAGTGGGTAGTTCACAGTGGGTAGCTCACAGTGGGTAGCTCACAGTGGATAGTTCACAGTGGGTAGCTCGCATTTGGGTATTTCTCAGTGGGTAGTTCACAGTGGGTAATTCACAGTGGGTAGCTCACAGTAGGTAGTTCACAGTGGGTAGCTCACAGCTGGTAGTTCACAGTGGGTAGTTCACAGTGGGCAGTTCATAGTGGGGTAGTTCACAGTGGGTAGTTCACAGTGGGTAGCTCATGGTGGGTAGTTCACAGTGGATAGCTCACAGTTGGTAGTTCACAGTGGGTAGTTCACAGTGGGTAGCTCACAGTGGGTAGCTCACAGTGGGTAGCTCACAGTGTGTAGCTAACAGTGGGTAGTTCACAGTGGGTAGTTCACAGTCGGTAGTTCACTGTGGGTAGTTCACAGTGGTTAGCTCACAGTGTGTAGCTCACAGTGTGTAGTTCACAGTGGGTACCTCACAGTGGGTAGTTCACAGTGTGTAGCTCACAGTGGGTAGTTCACAGTGGTTAGTTCACAGTGGGTAGTTCACAGTGGATAGCTGACAGTGGGTAGCTCACAGTGGGTAGTTCACAGTGGGTAGCTCACAGTGGGTAGCTCTCATTTGGGTAGTTCGCGGGGTAGTTCACAGTGGGTAGTTCACAGTGGGTAGCTCACAGTGGGTATTTCACAGTGGTTTGTTCACAGTGGGTAGTTCACAGTGGGTAGCTCACAGTGGGTAGTTCACAGTGGGTAGTTCACAGTGGGTAGTTCACATTGGGTAGTTCACAGTGGGTAGTTCACAGTGGGTAGTTCACAGTGGGTAATTCACAGTGGATAGATCAGAGTGGGTAGCTCACAATTGGTAGTTCACAATGGGTATTTCACTTTGGGTAGTTCACTTTGGGTAGTTCACAGTGGGTAGTTCACAGTGGGTAGTTCACAGTGGGTAATTCACAGTGGGTAGCTCACAGTGGGTAGCTCACAATTGGTAGTTCACAGTGGGTAGTTCACAGTGGGTAGTTCACTTTGGGTAGTTCACAGTGGGTAGCTCACAATTGGTAGTTCACAGTGGGTAGTTCACAGTGGGTAGTTCACAGTGGGTAGTTCACAGTTGGGTAGCTCACATTGGGTAATTCACAGTGGGTAGCTCACAGTGGGTAGTTCACAGTTGCTAGTTCACAGTGGGTAGTTCACAGTGGTTAGTTCACATTGGGTAGCTCACAGTGTGTAGTTCACAGTGGGTAGCTCACAGTGGGTAGTTCACAGTGTGTAGTTCACAGTGGGTAGCTCACAGTGGGTCGATCACAGTGGGTAGCTCACAGTGGGTAGCTCACAGTGGGTAGCTCACAGTGGTTAGTTCACAGTGGGTAGTTCACAGTGCGTAGCTCACAGTGGGTAGCTCACAGTGGGTAGTTCACAGTGGGTTGCTCACAGTGGGTAGTTCACAGTGGGTAGTTCACAGTGGGTAGCTCACAGTGGGTTGCTCACAGTGGGTAGTTCACAGTGGGTAGCTCACAGTGGGTAGCTCACAGTGGATAGTTCACAGTGGGTAGCTCGCATTTGGGTATTTCTCAGTGGGTAGTTCACAGTGGGTAATTCACAGTGGGTAGCTCACAGTAGGTAGTTCACAGTGGGTAGCTCACAGTGGGTAATTCACAGTGGGTAGCTCACAGTAGGTAGTTCACAGTGGGTAGCTCACAGCTGGTAGTTCACAGTGGGTAGTTCACAGTGGGCAGTTCATAGTGGGGTAGTTCACAGTGGGTAGTTCACAGTGGGTAGCTCATGGTGGGTAGTTCACAGTGGGTAGCTCACAGTTGGTAGTTCACAGTGGGTAGTTCACAGTGGGTAGCTCACAGTGGGTAGCTCACAGTGGGTAGCTCACAGTGGGTAGTTCACAGTGGGTAGCTCACAGTGGGTAGTTCACAGTGGGCAGTTCACAGTAGGTAGTTCACAGTGGGGTAGTTCACAGTGGGTAGCTCACAGTGGGTAGATCACAGTTGGGTAGCTCACAGTGGGTAGCTCACAGCGGGTAGTTCACAGTGGGTAGTTCACAGTGGGTAGTTCACAGTGGTTAGCTCACAGTGTGTAGCTCACAGTGTGTAGTTCACAGTGGGTAGCTCACAGTGTATAGTTCACAGTGGGTAGTTCACAGTGGGTAGTTCACAGTGGGTAGCTCACAGTGGGTAGTTCACAGTGGGTAGCTCACATTGGGTAGCTCTCATTTGGGTAGTTCGCAGGGGTAGTTCACAGTGGGTAGTTCACAGTGGGTAGTTCACAGTGGGTAGTTCACAGTGGATAGCTCACAGTGGGTAGTTCACAGTGTGTAGTTCACATTGTGTAGTTCACATTGGGTAGATCATAGTGGGTAGTTCACAGAGGGTAGCTCACAGTGGGTAGCTCACAGTGGGTAGTTCACAGTGGTTAGCTCACAGTGTGTAGCTCACAGTGTGTAGTTCACAGTGGGTAGCTCACAGTGGGTAGCTCACAGTGGGTAGTTCACAGTGGTTAGCTCACAGTGTGTAGCTCACAGTGTGTAGTTCACAGTGGGTAGTTCACAGGGGGTAGCTCACATTTGGGTATTTCTCAGTGGGTAGTTCACAGTGGGTAATTCACAGTAGGTAGTTCACAGTGGGTAGTTCACAGTCGGCAGCTCACAGTGGGTAGTTCATAGTGGGGTAGTTCACAGTGGGTAATTCACAGTGGGTAGCTCACAGTTGGTAGTTCACAGTGGGTAGTTCACAGTGGGTAGCTCACAGTGGGTAGCTCACAGTGGGTAGCTCACAGTGTGTAGCTAACAGTGGGTAGTTCACAGTGGGTAGATCACAGTTTGTAGTTCACAGTGGGTAGTTCACAGTGGGTAGTTCACAGTGGGTAGTTCACAGTGGGTAGCTCACAGTGGGTAGCTCACAGTCGGTAGCTCACAGTGGGTAGCTCACAGTGGGTAGTTCACAGTGGGTAGCTCACAGTGGGTAGCTAACAGTGGTTAGTTCACAGTGGGTAGTTCACAGTGGGTAGCTCACAGTGGGCAGTTCACAGTAGGTAGTTCACAGTGGGGGGCTCAGAGTGGGAAGTTCACAGTGGGGTAGTTCACAGTGGGTAGCTCACAGTATGTAGCTCACAATGGGTAGTTCACAGTGGGTAGATCACAGTTGGGTAGCTCACAGTGGGTAGCTCACAGCGGGTAGTTCACAGCGGGTAGTTCACAGTGGGTAGTTCACAGTGGTTAGCTCACAGTGTGTAGCTCACAGTGTGTAGTTCACAGTGGGTAGCTCACAGTGGGTAGTTCACAGTGGGTAGCTCACAGTGGGTAGTTCACAGTGTGTAGCTCACAGTGGGTAGTTCACAGTGGTTAGTTCACAGTGGGTAGTTCACAGTTGATAGCTCACAGTGTGTAGCTCACAGTGGGTAGTTCACAGTGGGTATCTCACAGTGGGTAGCTCTCATTTGGGTAGTTCGCAGGGGTAGTTCACAGTGGGTAGTTCACAGGGGGTAGCTCACAGTGGGTAGCTCACAGTGGGTAGTTCACATTGGTTAGTTCACAGTGGATAGCTCACAGTGGGTAGTTCACAGTGGGTAGCTCACAGTGGGTAGTTCACAGTGGGTATCTCACAGTGGGTAGCTCTCATTTGGGTAGTTCGCAGGGGTAGTTCACAGTGGGTAGTTCACAGTGGGTAGCTCACAGTGGGTAGCTCACAGTGGGTAGTTCACAGTGGGTAGCTCACAGTGGGTAGTTCACAGTAGGTAGTTCACAGTGGGTAGTTCACATTGGTTAGTTCACAGTGGGTAGTTCACAGTGGATAGCTCACAGTGGGTAGTTCACAGTGGGTAGCTCACAGTGGGTAGTTCACAGTGGGTAGCTCACAGTGTGTAGTTCACAGTGGGTAGCTCACAGTGGATAGTTCACAGTGGTTAGCTCACAGTGGGTAGCTCACAGTGGATAGTTCACAGTGGTTAGCTCACAGTGGGTAGTTCACAGTGGTTAGCTCACAGTGTGTAGCTCACAGTGTGTAGTTCACAGTGGGTAGTTCACAGTGGATAGCTCACAGTGGGTAGTTCACACTGGGTAGCTCACAGTAGATAGTTCACAGTGGGTAGTTCGCAGGGGTAGTTCACAGTGGGTAGTTCACAGTGGGTAGCTCACAGTGGGTAGCTCACAGTGGGTAGTTCACAGTGGTTAGTTCACAGTGGGTAGTTCACAGTGGGTAGCTCACAGTGGGTAGTTCACAGTGGGTAGTTCACAGTGGGTAGTTCACACTGGGTAGTTCACATTGGGTAGATCATAGTGGGTAGCTCACAGTGGATAGTTCACTGTGGGTAGTTCACTGTGGGTAGTTCACAGTGGGTAGTTCATAGTGGGGTAATTCACAGTTGCTAGTTCACAGTGGGTAGTTCACATTGGGTAGTTCACAGTGGGTAGTTCACAGTGGTTAGCTCACCGTGTGTAGTTCACAGTTGGGTAGCTCACAGTGGGTAATTCACAGGGTGTAGCTCACAGTGGGTAGCTCACAGTGGGTAGTTCACCGTTGCTAGTTCACAGTGGGTAGTTCACAGTGGTTATTTCACATTGGGTAGCTCACAGTGTGTAGTTCACAGTGGGTAGCTCACATTGGGTAGTTCACAGTGTGTAGTTCACAGTGGGTAGCTCACAGTGGGTCGATCACAGTGGGTAGCTCACAGTGGGTAGCTCACAGTGGGTAGCTCACAGTGGGTAGCTCAAAGTGGGTAGTTCACAGTGGTTAGTTCACAGTGGGTAGTTCACAGTGCGTAGCTCACAGTGGGTAGTTCACAGTGGGTAGTTCACAGTGGGTAGTTCACAGTGGGTAGCTCACAGTGGGTAGTTCACAGTGGGTTGCTCACAGTGGGTAGTTCACAGTGGGTAGTTCACAGTGGGTAGTTCACAGTGGGTAGCTCACAGTGGGTAGCTCACAGTGGATAGTTCACAGTGGGTAGCTCGCATTTGGGTATTTCTCAGTGGGTAGTTCACAGTGGGTAATTCACAGTGGGTAGCTCACAGTAGGTAGTTCACAGTGGGTAGCTCACAGCTGGTAGTTCACAGTGGGTAGTTCACAGTGGGCAGTTCATAGTGGGGTAGTTCACAGTGGGTAGTTCACAGTGGGTAGCTCATGGTGGGTAGTTCACAGTGGATAGCTCACAGTTGGTAGTTCACAGTGGGTAGTTCACAGTGGGTAGCTCACAGTGGGTAGCTCACAGTGGATAGTTCACAGTGGGTAGCTCGCATTTGGGTATTTCTCAGTGGGTAGTTCACAGTGGGTAATTCACAGTGGGTAGCTCACAGTAGGTAGTTCACAGTGGGTAGCTCACAGCTGGTAGTTCACAGTGGGTAGTTCACAGTGGGCAGTTCATAGTGGGGTAGTTCACAGTGGGTAGTTCACAGTGGGTAGCTCATGGTGGGTAGTTCACAGTGGATAGCTCACAGTTGGTAGTTCACAGTGGGTAGTTCACAGTGGGTAGCTCACAGTGGGTAGCTCACAGTGGGTAGCTCACAGTGTGTAGCAAACAGTGGGTAGTTCACAGTGGGTAGTTCACAGTCGGTAGTTCACTGTGGGTAGTTCACAGTGGTTAGCTCACAGTGTGTAGTTCACAGTGGGTACCTCACAGTGGGTAGTTCACAGTGTGTAGCTCACAGTGGGTAGTTCACAGTGGTTAGTTCACAGTGGGTAGTTCACAGTGGATAGCTGACAGTGGGTAGCTCTCATTTGTGTAGTTCGCGGGGTAGTTCACAGTGGGTAGTTCACAGTGGGTAGCTCACAGTGGGTAGTTCACAGTGGTTAGTTCACAGTGGGTAGTTCACAGTGGGTAGCTCACAGTGGGTAGTTCACAGTGGGTAGTTCACAGTGGGTAGTTCACATTGGGTAGTTCACAGTGGGTAGTTCACAGTGGGTAGTTCACAGTGGGTAATTCACAGTGGGTAGCTCACAGTGGGTAGCTCACAATTGGTAGTTCACAGTGGGTAGTTCACTTTGGGTAGTTCACTTTGGGTAGTTCACAGTGGGTAGTTCACAGTGGGTAGTTCACAGTGGGTAATTCACAGTGGGTAGCTCACAGTGGGTAGCTCACAATTGGTAGTTCACAGTGGGTAGTTCACAGTGGGTAGTTCACTTTGGGTAGTTCACAGTGGGTAGTTCACAGTGGGTAGTTCACAGTGGGTAGCTCACAATTGGTAGTTCACAGTGGGTAGTTCACAGTGGGTAGTTCACTTTGGGTAGTTCACAGTGGGTAGTTCACAGTGGGTAGTTCACAGTGGGTAGTTCACAGTTGGGGAGCTCACATTGGGTAATTTACAGGGTGTAGCTCACAGTGGGTAGCTCACAGTGGGTAGTTCACAGTTGCTAGTTCACAGTGGGAAGTTCACAGTGGTTAGTTCACATTGGGTAGCTCACAGTGTGTAGTTCACAGTGGGTAGCTCACAGTGGGTAGTTCACAGTGTGTAGTTCACAGTGGGTAGCTCACAGTGGGTCGATCACAGTGGGTAGCTCACAGTGGGTAGCTCACAGTGGGTAGCTCACAGTGGTTAGTTCACAGTGGGTAGTTCACAGTGCGTAGCTCACAGTGGGTAGCTCACAGTGGGTAGTTCACAGTGGGTTGCTCACAGTGGGTAGTTCACAGTGGGTAGTTCACAGTGGGTAGCTCACAGTGGGTTGCTCACAGTGGGTAGTTCACAGTGGGTAGCTCACAGTGGGTAGTTCACAGTGGATAGTTCACAGTGGGTAGCTCGCATTTGGGTATTTCTCAGTGGGTAGTTCACAGTGGGTAATTCACAGTGGGTAGCTCACAGTAGGTAGTTCACAGTGGGTAGCTCACAGTGGGTAATTCACAGTGGGTAGCTCACAGTAGGTAGTTCACAGTGGGTAGCTCACAGCTGGTAGTTCGCAGTGGGTAGTTCACAGTGGGCAGTTCATAGTGGGGTAGTTCACAGTGGGTAGTTCACAGTGGGTAGCTCATGGTGGGTAGTTCACAGTGGGTAGCTCACAGTTGGTAGTTCACAGTGGGTAGTTCACAGTGGGTAGCTCAGAGTGGGTAGCTCACAGTGGGTAGCTCACAGTGGGTAGCTAACAGTGGGTGGTTCACAGTGGGTAGTTCACAGTGGGTAGCTCACAGTGTGTAGCTAACAGTGGGTAGTTCACAGTGGGCAGTTCACAGTAGGTAGGTCACAGTGGGGTAGTTCACAGTGGGTAGCTCACAGTGGGTAGATCACAGTTGGGTAGCTCACAGTGGGTAGCTCACAGCGGGTAGTTCACAGTGGGTAGTTCACAGTGGGTAGTTCACAGTGGTTAGCTCACAGTGTGTAGCTCACAGTGTGTAGCTCACAGTGTATAGTTCACAGTGGGTAGCTCACAGTGGGTAGTTCACAGTGGGTAGCTCACAGTGGGTAGTTCACAGTGGGTAGTTCACAGTGGGTAGTTCACAGTGGGTAGTTCACAGTGGATAGCTCACAGTGGGTAGTTCACAGTGGGTAGCTCACAGTGGGTAGTTCACAGTGGGTAGCTCACAGTGGGTAGTTCACAGTGGGTAGTTCACAGTGTGTAGTTCACATTGTGTAGTTCACATTGGGTAGATCATAGTGGGTAGTTCACAGAGGGTAGCTCGCATTTGGGTATTTCTCAGTGGGTAGTTCACAGTGGGTAGTTCACAGTGGGTAGCTCACAGTGGGTAGTTCACAGTGGTTAGCTCACAGTGTGTAGCTCACAGTGTGTAGTTCACAGTGGGTAGCTCACAGTGGGTAGTTCACAGTGGGTAGCTCACAGTGGGTAGCTCACATTTGGGTATTTCTCAGTGGGTAGTTCACAGTGGGTAATTCACAGTAGGTAGTTCACAGTGGGTAGCTCACAGTGGGTAGCTCACAGTGGGTAGCTCACAGTGGGTAGTTCACAGTGGGTAGCTCACAGTGGGTAGCTAACAGTGGTTAGTTCACAGTGGGTAGTTCACAGTGGGTAGCTCACAGTGGGCAGTTCACAGTAGGTAGTTCACAGTGGGGGGCTAAGAGTGGGAAGTTCACAGTGGGGTAGTTCACAGTGGGTAGCTCACAGTGGGTAGCTCACAGTGGGTAGATCACAGTTGGGTAGCTCACAGTGTGTAGTTCACAGTGTGTAGTTCACAGTGGGTAGCTCACAGCGGGTAGTTCACAGCGGGTAGTTCACAGTGGGTAGTTCACAGTGGTTAGCTCACAGTGTGTAGCTCACAGTGTGTAGTTCACAGTGGGTAGCTCACAGTGGGTAGTTCGCAGGGGTAGTTCACAGTGGGTAGTTCACAGTGGGTAGCTCACAGTGGGTAGCTCACAGTGGGTAGTTCACATTGGTTAGTTCACAGTGGATAGCTCACAGTGGGTAGTTCACAGTGGGTAGTTCACAGTGGGTAGCTCACAGTGGGTAGTTCACAGTGGGTATCTCACAGTGGGTAGCTCTCATTTGGGTAGTTCGCAGGGGTAGTTCACAGTGGGTAGTTCACAGTGGGTAGCTCACAGTGGGTAGCTCACAGTGGGTAGTTCACAGTGGGTAGCTCACAGTGGGTAGTTCACAGTAGGTAGTTCACAGTGGGTAGTTCACATTGGTTAGTTCACAGTGCGTAGCTCACAGTGTGTAGCTCACAGTGGGTAGCTCGCATTTGGGTATTTCTCAGTGGGTAGTTCACAGTGGGTAATTCACGGTGGGTAGCTCACAGTGGGTAGTTCACAGTGGTTAGCTCACAGTGGGTAGTTCACTGTGGGTAGTTCACAGTGGGTTGCTCACAGTGGGTAGTTCACAGTTGCTAGTTCACAGTGGGTAGTTCACAGTGGGTAGTTCACAGTGGGTAGCTCACAGTGGGTAGTTCACAGTGGGTAGCACACAGTGGGTAGCTTGCATTTGGGTATTTCTCAGTGGGTAGTTCACAGTGGGTAATTCACGGTTGGTAGTTCACAGTGGGTAGTTCACAGTGTGTAGCTCACAGTGGGTAGCTCACAGTGGGTCGTTCACAGTGGGTAGCTTACAGTGGGTAGTTCAACTGGGTAGTTCACAGTGGTTAGCTCACAGTGTGTAGCTCACAGTGTGTAGTTCATAGTGTGTAGTTCACAGTGGGTAGCTCACAGTGGGTAGCTCACAGTGTGTAGTTCACAGTGGGTAGTTCACAGTGGGGTAGGTCACAGTGGGGTAGTTCACAGTGGGTAGTTCACAGTAGGTAGTTCACAGTGGATAGTGCACAGTGGTTTGTTCACAGTGGGTAGTTCACAGTGTGTAGTTCACAGTGGGTAGCTCACAGTGGTTAGCTCACAGTGTGTAGTTCACAGTGGGTAGCTCACAGTGGGTAGTTCACAGTGGGGTAGGTCACAGTGGGGTAGTTCACAGTGTGTCGCTCACAGTCGGTAGTTCACAGTGGGTAGCTCACAGTGGGTAGCTCACAGTGGGTAGCTCACAGTGGGTAGCACACAGTGGGTAGTTCACAGTGGGTAGTTCACAGTGGGGTAGTTCACAGTGTGTCGCTCACAGTCGGTAGTTCACAGTGGGTAGCTCACAGTGGGTAGCTCACAGTGGGTAGCTCACAGTGTGTAGTTCACAGTGGGTAGTTCACAGTAGGTAGTTCACAGTGGATAGTGCACAGTGGTTTGTTCACAGTGTTTAGTTCACAGTGTATATTTCACACTGGGTAGCTCACAGTGGTTAGCTCACAGTGTGTAGTTCACAGTGGGTAGCTCACAGTGGGTAGTTCACAGTAGGTAGTTCACAGTGGATAGTTCACAGTGGTTTGTACACAGTGGGTAGTTCACAGTGGGTAGTTCACAGTGGGTAGCTCACAGTGGGTAGCTCACAGTGGGTCATTGACTGTGGGTAACTCACATTGGGTAGTTCACAGTGGGTAGCTCACAGTGGCTATTTCACAGTGGGTAGCTCACATGGATAGCTCACAGTGGCTAGCTCACAGTGGGGCGCTCACAGTGGATAGTTCACAGTGGGTAGTTCGCAGTGGGTAGTTCACATTGGGTAGTTCACAGTGGGTTGCTCACAGTGGTTAGCTCACAGTGGGTAGTTCACAGTGTGTAGCTCACAGTGGGTAGTTCACAGTAGGTAGTTCACAGTGGATAGATCACAGTGGTTAGTACACAGTGCGTAGTTCACAGTGTGTAGCTCACAGTGGGTAGTTCACAGTGGGTAGTTCACAGTGGGTAGTTCACAGTAGGTAGTTCACAGTGGATCGTTCACAGTGGTTAGTACACAGTGGGTAGTTCACAGTGGGTAGTTCACAGTGGGTATTTCACAGTGGGTAGCTCACAGTCGGTAGTTCACAGTGGGTAGCTCAGAGTGGTTAGTTCACAGTGGGTAGCTCACAGTCGGTAGTTCACAGTGGTAGCTCAGAGTGGGTAGTTCACAGTGGGGTAGTTCACAGTGGGTAGCTCAGAGTGGGTAGGTCACAGTGGGGTAGTTCACAGTGGGTAGCTCAGAGTGGGTAGTTCACAGTGGGTAGTTCACAGCGTGGTAGTTCACAGTGGGGTAGTTCACAGTGTGTAGCTCACAGTGTGTAGTTCACAGTCGGTAGTTCACAGCGGGGTAGTTCACAGTGGGTAGTTCACAGTGGGTAGCTCACAGTGGGTAGTTCACAGTGGGTAGCTCACCGTGGGTAGCTCACCGTGGGTAGCTCACAGTGTGTAGCTCACAGTGGGTAGCTCACAGTGGTTAGCTCTCCGTGGGTAGCTCACAGTCGGTAGTTCACAGTGGGTAGTTCACAGTTGGGTAGCTCACAGTGGGTAGCTCACACTTGGGTAGCTCACAGTGGGTAGCTCACCGGGGGTAGCTCACAGTGTGTAGATCACAGTGGGTAGCTCACAGTGTGTAGCTCACAGTGGATAATTCACAGTGGGTAGCTCACAGTGGTTAGTTCGCAGTGGGTAGTTCACAGTGGGTCGTTAACAGTGAGTAGTTCACAGTCGGTACTTCACAGTGGGTAGCTCACAGTGTGGTGTTCACAGTGGGTAATAGACAGTTTGTATTTCTCAGTGGGTAGTTCACAGTGGGTAGTTCACAGTTGGGTAGCTCACAGTGGGTAGTTCACAGTGGTTAGCTTACAGTGGGTAGTTCACAGTGGTTAGCTCACAGTGTGTAGCTCACAGTGTGTAGCTCACAGTGTGTAGCTCGCAGTGGGTAGTTCAAATTGGGTAGCTCACAGTGGGTAGCTCACAGTGTGTAGTTCACAGTGGGTAGTTCACAGTGGGGTAGGTCACAGTGGGGTAGTTCACATTGGGTAGTTCGCAGTGGGTAGTTCAAAGTGGTTAGCTCACAGTGTGTATTTCACAGTGGGTAGCTCACAGTGGGTAGTTCACAGTAGGTAGTTCACAGTGGATAGTTCACAGTGGTTTGTTCACAGTGGGTAGTTCACAGTGGGTAGTCCACAGTGGGTAGTTCACAGTGGGTAGCTCACGGTGGGTAGCTCACAGTGGGTCGTTCACAGTGGGTAACTCACAGTGGGTAGTTCACAGTGGGTAGCTCACAATGGGTATTTCACAGTGGGTAGCTCACAGTGGGTAGCTTACAGTGGCTAGCTCACAGTGGGTAGCTCACAGTGGGTAGCTCACAGTGTGTAGTTCACAGTGGGTAGTTCACAGTGGGGTAGGTCACAGTGGGGTAGTTCACAGTGGGTAGTTCACAGTAGGTAGTTCACAGTGGATAGTGCACAGTGGTTTGTTCACAGTGGGTAGTTCACAGTGTGTAGTTCACAGTGGGTAGCTCACAGTGGTTAGCTCACAGTGTGTAGTTCACAGTGGGTAGCTCACAGTGGGTAGTTCACAGTGGGGTAGGTCACAGTGGGGTAGTTCACAGTGTGTCGCTCACAGTCGGTAGTTCACAGTGGGTAGCTCACAGTGGGTAGCTCACAGTGGGTAGCTCACAGTGGGTAGCACACAGTGGGTAGTTCACAGTGGGTAGTTCACAGTGGGGTAGTTCACAGTGTGTCGCTCACAGTCGGTAGTTCACAGTGGGTAGCTCACAGTGGGTAGCTCACAGTGGGTAGCTCACAGTGTGTAGTTCACAGTGGGTAGTTCACAGTAGGTAGTTCACAGTGGATAGTGCACAGTGGTTTGTTCACAGTGTTTAGTTCACAGTGTGTATTTCACACTGGGTAGCTCACAGTGGTTAGCTCACAGTGTGTAGTTCACAGTGGGTAGCTCACAGTGGGTAGTTCACAGTAGGTAGTTCACAGTGGATAGTTCACAGTGGTTTGTACACAGTGGGTAGTTCACAGTGGGTAGTTCACAGTGGGTAGCTCACAGTGGGTAGCTCACAGTGGGTCATTGACTGTGGGTAACTCACATTGGGTAGTTCACAGTGGGTAGCTCACAGTGGCTATTTCACAGTGGGTAGCTCACATGGATAGCTCACAGTGGCTAGCTCACAGTGGGGCGCTCACAGTGGATAGTTCACAGTGGGTAGTTCGCAGTGGGTAGTTCACATTGGGTAGTTCACAGTGGGTTGCTCACAGTGGTTAGCTCACAGTGGGTAGTTCACAGTGTGTAGCTCACAGTGGGTAGTTCACAGTAGGTAGTTCACAGTGGATAGATCACAGTGGTTAGTACACAGTGCGTAGTTCACAGTGTGTAGCTCACAGTGGGTAGTTCACAGTGGGTAGTTCACAGTGGGTAGTTCACAGTAGGTAGTTCACAGTGGATCGTTCACAGTGGTTAGTACACAGTGGGTAGTTCACAGTGGGTAGTTCACAGTGGGTATTTCACAGTGGGTAGCTCACAGTCGGTAGTTCACAGTGGGTAGCTCAGAGTGGTTAGTTCACAGTGGGTAGCTCACAGTCGGTAGTTCACAGTGGTAGCTCAGAGTGGGTAGTTCACAGTGGGGTAGTTCACAGTGGGTAGCTCAGAGTGGGTAGGTCACAGTGGGGTAGTTCACAGTGGGTAGCTCAGAGTGGGTAGTTCACAGTGGGTAGTTCACAGCGTGGTAGTTCACAGTGGGGTAGTTCACAGTGTGTAGCTCACAGTGTGTAGTTCACAGTCGGTAGTTCACAGCGGGGTAGTTCACAGTGGGTAGTTCACAGTGGGTAGCTCACAGTGGGTAGTTCACAGTGGGTAGCTCACCGTGGGTAGCTCACCGTGGGTAGCTCACAGTGTGTAGCTCACAGTGGGTAGCTCACAGTGGTTAGCTCTCCGTGGGTAGCTCACAGTCGGTAGTTCACAGTGGGTAGTTCACAGTTGGGTAGCTCACAGTGGGTAGCTCACACTTGGGTAGCTCACAGTGGGTAGCTCACCGGGGGTAGCTCACAGTGTGTAGATCACAGTGGGTAGCTCACAGTGTGTAGCTCACAGTGGATAATTCACAGTGGGTAGCTCACAGTGGTTAGTTCGCAGTGGGTAGTTCACAGTGGGTCGTTAACAGTGAGTAGTTCACAGTCGGTACTTCACAGTGGGTAGCTCACAGTGTGGTGTTCACAGTGGGTAATAGACAGTTTGTATTTCTCAGTGGGTAGTTCACAGTGGGTAGTTCACAGTTGGGTAGCTCACAGTGGGTAGTTCACAGTGGTTAGCTTACAGTGGGTAGTTCACAGTGGTTAGCTCACAGTGTGTAGCTCACAGTGTGTAGCTCACAGTGTGTAGCTCGCAGTGGGTAGTTCAAATTGGGTAGCTCACAGTGGGTAGCTCACAGTGTGTAGTTCACAGTGGGTAGTTCACAGTGGGGTAGGTCACAGTGGGGTAGTTCACATTGGGTAGTTCGCAGTGGGTAGTTCAAAGTGGTTAGCTCACAGTGTGTATTTCACAGTGGGTAGCTCACAGTGGGTAGTTCACAGTAGGTAGTTCACAGTGGATAGTTCACAGTGGTTTGTTCACAGTGGGTAGTTCACAGTGGGTAGTCCACAGTGGGTAGTTCACAGTGGGTAGCTCACGGTGGGTAGCTCACAGTGGGTCGTTCACAGTGGGTAACTCACAGTGGGTAGTTCACAGTGGGTAGCTCACAATGGGTATTTCACAGTGGGTAGCTCACAGTGGGTAGCTTACAGTGGCTAGCTCACAGTGGGTAGCTCACAGTGGATAGTTCACAGTGTGTAGTTCACATTGGGTAGTTCACAGTGGGTAGCTCACAGTGGTTTGCTCACAGTGGGTAGTTCACAGTAGGTAGTTCACAGTGGATAGTTCACAGTGGTTAGTACACAGTGGGTAGTTCACAGTCGGTAGTTCACAGTGGGTAGTTCACAGTGGGTAGCTCACAGTGTGTAGCTCACAGTGGGTAGCTCACAGTGGGTAGCTCACAGTGGGTAGTTCACAGTGTGTAGCTCACAGTGGGTAGCTCACAGTGGATAGTTCACAGTGGGTAGCTCAGAGTGGTTAGTTCACAGTGGGTAGCTCACAGTGTGTAACTCACAGTGGGTAGTTCACAGTGGGTAGCTCACAGTGTATAGATCACAGTGGGTAGCTCACAGTGTGTAGCTCACAGTGGATAATTCACAGTGGGTAGCTCACAGTGGTTAGTTCGCAGTGGGTAGTTCACAGTGGGTCATTAACAGTGAGTAGTTCACAGTGGGTAGCACACAGTGGGTAGTTCACAGTGGGTAGTAGACAGTTGGTATTTCACAGTGGATAGTTCACAGTGGGTCGTTCACAGCGGGGTAGTTCACAGTGGGGTAGTTGACAGTGTGTAGCTCTCAGTGGGTAGTTCACAGTGGGTAGCTCACGGTGGGTAGTTCACAGTGGATAGCTCACAGTGGGTAGCTCACAGTGGGTAGCTCACAGTGGGTAGCTCACAGTGGGTAGCTCACTGTGGGTAGCTCACAGTGGGTAGGTCACAGTGGGTAGTTCACAGTGGGTAGCTCACAGTGGGTAGCTCACACTTGGGTAGCTCACAGTGGGTAGTTCACAGTGGTTAGCTCACAGTGTGTAGCTCACAGTGTGTCGCTCACAGTGTGTAGCTCGAAGTGGGTAGTTCACAGTGGGTAGCTCACAGTGGGTAGTTCACAGTGGGTAGTTCACAGTGGGTAGCTCACAGTGGGTAGCTCACAGTGGGTAGCTCACAGTGGTTAGTTCACAGTGGGTAGTTCACAGTGGGTCGTTAACAGTGAGTAGTTCACAGTGGGTAGTTCACAGTGGGTAGCACACAGTGGGTAGTTCACAGTGGGTAGTAGACAGTTGGTATTTCACAGTGGGTAGTTCACAGTGGGTAGTTCACAGTTGGGTAGCTCACAGTGGGTAGCTCACAGTGTGTGAATCTCAGTGGGTAGCTCACAGTGGGTAGCTCACAGTGGGTAGTTCACAGTGGGTAGCTCACAGTGGGTAGTTCACAGTGGGTAGTTCACAGTGGTTAGCTCACAGTGTGTAGCTCACAGTGTGTCGCTCACAGTGTGTAGCTCGAAGTGGGTAGTTCACAGTGGGTCGCTCACAGTGGGTAGTTCACAGTGGGTAGTTCACAGTGGGTAGCTCACAGTGGGTAGCTCACAGTGGGTAGCTCACATGGATAGTTCACAGTGGGTAGTTCGCAGTGGTAGCTTACAGTGGGTAGTTCACAGTTGGTAGTTCACAGTGGGTAGTGCACAGTGTGTAGCTCACAGTGTGTAGCTCGCAGTGGGTAGTTCACAGTGGGTAGCTCACAGTGTGTGGTTCACAGTGGGTAGTTAACAGTGGGGTAGTTCACAGTGTGTCACTCACAGTCGGTAGTTCACAGTGGGTAGCTCACAGTGGGTAGCTCACAGTGGGTAGCACACAGTGGGTATCTCACAGTGGGTAGCTCACAGTGGGTAGTTCACAGTGGGTAGCTCACAGTGGGTAGTTCACAGTGGGTAGTTCACAGTGGTTAGCTCACAGTGTGTAGCTCACATTGTGTAGCTCACAGTGTGTAGCTCGAAGTGGGTAGTTCACCGTGGGTAGCTCACAGTGGGTAGCTCACAGTGGGTAGTTCACAGTGGGTAGCTCACAGTGGGTAGCTCACAGTGGGTAGCTCACAGTGGATAGTTCACAGTGGGTAGTTCGCAGTGGTAGCTTACAGTGGGTAGTTCACAGTGGGTAGCACACAGTGGGTAGCTCGCATTTGGGTATTTCTCAGTGGGTAGTTCACAGTGGGTAATTCATGGTTGGTAGTTCACAGTGGGTAGTTCACAGTGTGTAGCTCACAGTGGGTAGCTCACAGTGGGTAGCTCACAGTGGGTAGCTCACAGTGGGTCGTTCACAGTGGGTAGCTTACAGTGGGTAGTTCAACTGGCTAGTTCACAGTGGTTAGCTCACAGTGTGTAGCTCACAGTGTGTAGTTCATTGTGTGTAGTTCACAGTGGGTAGCTCACAGTGGGTAGCTCACAGTGTGTAGTTCACAGTGGGTAGTTCACAGTGGGGTAGGTCACAGTGGGGTAGTTCACAGTGGGTAGTTCACAGTAGGTAGTTCACAGTGGATAGTGCACAGTGGTTTGTTCACAGTGGGTAGTTCACAGTGTGTAGTTCACAGTGGGTAGCTCACAGTGGTTAGCTCACAGTGTGTAGTTCACAGTGGGTAGCTCACAGTGGGTAGTTCACAGTGGGGTAGGTCACAGTGGGGTAGTTCACAGTGTGTCGCTCACAGTCGGTAGTTCACAGTGGGTAGCTCACAGTGGGTAGCTCACAGTGGGTAGCTCACAGTGGGTAGCACACAGTGGGTAGTTCACAGTGGGTAGTTCACAGTGGGGTAGTTCACAGTGTGTCGCTCACAGTCGGTAGTTCACAGTGGGTAGCTCACAGTGGGTAGCTCACAGTGGGTAGCTCACAGTGTGTAGTTCACAGTGGGTAGTTCACAGTAGTTAGTTCACAGTGGATAGTGCACAGTGGTTTGTTCACAGTGTTTAGTTCACAGTGTGTATTTCACAGTGGGTAGCTCACAGTGGTTAGCTCACAGTGTGTAGTTCACAGTGGGTAGCTCACAGTGGGTAGTTCACAGTAGGTAGTTCACAGTGGATAGTTCACAGTGGTTTGTACACAGTGGGTAGTTCACAGTGGGTAGTTCACAGTGGGTAGCTCACAGTGGGTAGCTCACAGTGGGTCATTGACTGTGGGTAACTCACAGTGGGTAGTTCACAGTGGGTAGCTCACAGTGGCTATTTCACAGTGGGTAGCTCACAGTGGATAGCTCACAGTGGCTAGCTCACAGTGGGGCGCTCACAGTGGATAGTTCACAGTGGGTAGTTCGCAGTGGGTAGTTCACATTGGGTAGTTCACAGTGGGTTGCTCACAGTGGTTAGCTCACAGTGGGTAGTTCACAGTGTGTAGCTCACAGTGGGTAGTTCACAGTAGGTAGTTCACAGTGGATAGATCACAGTGGTTAGTACACAGTGCGTAGTTCACAGTGTGTAGCTCACTGTGGGTAGTTCACAGTGGGTAGTTCACAGTGGGTAGTTCACAGTAAGTAGTTCACAGTGGATCGTTCACAGTGGTTAGTACACAGTGGGTAGTTCACAGTGGGTAGTTCACAGTGGGTATTTCACAGTGGGTAGCTCACAGTCGGTAGTTCACAGTGGGTAGCTCAGAGTGGTTAGTTCACAGTGGGTAGCTCACAGTCGGTAGTTCACAGTGGTAGCTCAGAGTGGGTAGTTCACAGTGGGGTAGTTCACAGTGGGTAGCTCAGAGTGGGTAGGTCACAGTGGGGTAGTTCACAGTGGGTAGCTCAGAGTGGGTAGTTCACAGTGGGTAGTTCACAGCGGGGTAGTTCACAGTGGGGTAGTTCACAGTGTGTAGCTCACAGTGTGTAGTTCACAGTCGGTAGTTCACAGCGGGGTAGTTCACAGTGGGTAGTTCACAGTGGGTAGCTCACAGTGGGTAGTTCACAGTGGGTAGCTCACCGTGGGTAGCTCACCGTGGGTAGCTCACAGTGTGTAGCTCACAGTGGGTAGCTCACAGTGGTTAGCTCTCCGTGGGTAGCTCACAGTCGGTAGTTCACAGTGGGTAGTTCACAGTTGGGTAGCTCACAGTGGGTAGCTCACACTTGGGTAGCTCACAGTGGGTAGCTCACCGGGGGTAGCTCACAGTGTGTAGATCACAGTGGGTAGCTCACAGTGTGTAGCTCACAGTGGTTAGTTCGCAGTGGGTAGTTCACAGTGGGTCGTTAACAGTGAGTAGTTCACAGTCGGTACTTCACAGTGGGTAGCTCACAGTGTGGTGTTCACAGTGGGTAATAGACAGTTTGTATTTCTCAGTGGGTAGTTCACAGTGGGTAGTTCACAGTTGGGTAGCTCACAGTGGGTAGTTCACAGTGGTTAGCTTACAGTGGGTAGTTCACAGTGGGTAGTTCACAGTGGTTAGCTCACAGTGTGTAGCTCACAGTGTGTAGCTCACAGTGTGTAGCTCGCAGTGGGTAGTTCAAATTGGGTAGCTCACAGTGGGTAGCTCACAGTGTGTAGTTCACAGTGGGTAGTTCACAGTGGGGTAGGTCACAGTGGGGTAGTTCACATTGGGTAGTTCGCAGTGGGTAGTTCAAAGTGGTTAGCTCACAGTGTGTATTTCACAGTGGGTAGCTCACAGTGGGTAGTTCACAGTAGGTAGTTCACAGTGGATAGTTCACAGTGGTTTGTTCACAGTGGGTAGTTCACAGTGGGTAGTCCACAGTGGGTAGTTCACAGTGGGTAGCTCACGGTGGGTAGCTCACAGTGGGTCGTTCACAGTGGGTAACTCACAGTGGGTAGTTCACAGTGGGTAGCTCACAATGGGTATTTCACAGTGGGTAGCTCACAGTGGGTAGCTTACAGTGGCTAGCTCACAGTGGGTAGCTCACAGTGGATAGTTCACAGTGTGTAGTTCACATTGGGTAGTTCACAGTGGGTAGCTCACAGTGGTTTGCTCACAGTGGGTAGTTCACAGTAGGTAGTTCACAGTGGATAGTTCACAGTGGTTAGTACACAGTGGGTAGTTCACAGTCGGTAGTTCACAGTGGGTAGTTCACAGTGGGTAGCTCACAGTGTGTAGCTCACAGTGGGTAGCTCACAGTGGGTAGCTCACAGTGGGTAGTTCACAGTGTGTAGCTCACAGTGGGTAGCTCACAGTGGATAGTTCACAGTGGGTAGCTCAGAGTGGTTAGTTCACAGTGGGTAGCTCACAGTGTGTAACTCACAGTGGGTAGTTCACAGTGGGTAGCTCACAGTGTATAGATCACAGTGGGTAGCTCACAGTGTGTAGCTCACAGTGGATAATTCACAGTGGGTAGCTCACAGTGGTTAGTTCGCAGTGGGTAGTTCACAGTGGGTCATTAACAGTGAGTAGTTCACAGTGGGTAGCACACAGTGGGTAGTTCACAGTGGGTAGTAGACAGTTGGTATTTCACAGTGGATAGTTCACAGTGGGTCGTTCACAGCGGGGTAGTTCACAGTGGGGTAGTTGACAGTGTGTAGCTCTCAGTGGGTAGTTCACAGTGGGTAGCTCACGGTGGGTAGTTCACAGTGGATAGCTCACAGTGGGTAGCTCACAGTGGGTAGCTCACAGTGGGTATTTCACAGTGGGTAGCTCACAGTCGGTAGTTCACAGTGGGTAGCTCAGAGTGGTTAGTTCACAGTGGGTAGCTCACAGTCGGTAGTTCACAGTGGTAGCTCAGAGTGGGTAGTTCACAGTGGGGTAGTTCACAGTGGGTAGCTCAGAGTGGGTAGGTCACAGTGGGGTAGTTCACAGTGGGTAGCTCAGAGTGGGTAGTTCACAGTGGGTAGTTCACAGTGGGGTAGTTCACAGTGGGGTAGTTCACAGTGTGTAGCTCACAGTGTGTAGTTCACAGTCGGTAGTTCACAGCGGGGTAGTTCACAGTGGGTAGTTCACAGTGGGTAGCTCACAGTGGGTAGTTCACAGTGGGTAGCTCACCGTGGGTAGCTCACCGTGGGTAGCTCACAGTGTGTAGCTCACAGTGGGTAGCTCACAGTGGTTAGCTCTCCGTGGGTAGCTCACAGTCGGTAGTTCACAGTGGGTAGTTCACAGTTGGGTAGCTCACAGTGGGTAGCTCACACTTGGGTAGCTCAGAGTGGGTAGCTCACCGGGGGTAGCTCACAGTGTGTAGATCACAGTGGGTAGCTCACAGTGTGTAGCTCACAGTGGATAATTCACAGTGGGTAGCTCACAGTGGTTAGTTCGCAGTGGGTAGTTCACAGTGGGTCGTTAACAGTGAGTAGTTCACAGTCGGTACTTCACAGTGGGTAGCTCACAGTGTGGTGTTCACAGTGGGTAATAGACAGTTTGTATTTCTCAGTGGGTAGTTCACAGTGGGTAGTTCACAGTTGGGTAGCTCACAGTGGGTAGTTCACAGTGGTTAGCTTACAGTGGGTAGTTCACAGTGGGTAGTTCACAGTGGTTAGCTCACAGTGTGTAGCTCACAGTGTGTAGCTCACAGTGTGTAGCTCGCAGTGGGTAGTTCAAATTGGGTAGCTCACAGTGGGTAGCTCACAGTGTGTAGCTCACAGTGGGTAGTTCACAGTGGGGTAGGTCACAGTGGGGTAGTTCACATTGGGTAGTTCGCAGTGGGTAGTTCAAAGTGGTTAGCTCACAGTGTGTATTTCACAGTGGGTAGCTCACAGTGGGTAGTTCACAGTAGGTAGTTCACAGTGGATAGTTCACAGTGGTTTGTTCACAGTGGGTAGTTCACAGTGGGTAGTCCACAGTGGGTAGTTCACAGTGGGTAGCTCACGGTGGGTAGCTCACAGTGGGTAGCTTACAGTGGCTAGCTCACAGTGGGTAGCTCACAGTGGATAGTTCACAGTGTGTAGTTCACATTGGGTAGTTCACAGTGGGTAGCTCACAGTGGTTTGCTCACAGTGGGTAGTTCACAGTAGGTAGTTCACAGTGGATAGTTCACAGTGGTTAGTACACAGTGGGTAGTTCACAGTCGGTAGTTCACAGTGGGTAGTTCACAGTGGGTAGCTCACAGTGTGTAGCTCACAGTGGGTAGCTCACAGTGGGTAGCTCACAGTGGGTAGTTCACAGTGTGTAGCTCACAGTGGGTAGCTCACAGTGGATAGTTCACAGTGGGTAGCTCAGAGTGGTTAGTTCACAGTGGGTAGCTCACAGTGTGTAACTCACAGTGGGTAGTTCACAGTGGGTAGCTCACAGTATATAGATCACAGTGGGTAGCTCACAGTGTGTAGCTCACAGTGGATAATTCACAGTGGGTAGCTCACAGTGGTTAGTTCGCAGTGGGTAGTTCACAGTGGGTCATTAACAGTGAGTAGTTCACAGTGGGTAGCACACAGTGGGTAGTTCACAGTGGGTAGTAGACAGTTGGTATTTCACAGTGGATAGTTCACAGTGGGTCGTTCACAGCGGGGTAGTTCACAGTGGGGTAGTTGACAGTGTGTAGCTCTCAGTGGGTAGTTCACAGTGGGTAGCTCACGGTGGGTAGTTCACAGTGGATAGCTCACAGTGGGTAGCTCACAGTGGGTAGCTCACAGTGGGTAGCTCACAGTGGGTAGCTCACTGTGGGTAGCTCACAGTGGGTAGGTCACAGTGGGTAGTTCACAGTGGGTAGCTCACAGTGGGTAGCTCACACTTGGGTAGCTCACAGTGGGTAGTTCACAGTGGTTAGCTCACAGTGTGTAGCTCACAGTGTGTCGCTCACAGTGTGTAGCTCGAAGTGGGTAGTTCACAGTGGGTAGCTCACAGTGGGTAGTTCACAGTGGGTAGTTCACAGTGGGTAGCTCACAGTGGGTAGCTCACAGTGGGTAGCTCACAGTGGTTAGTTCACAGTGGGTAGTTCACAGTGGGTCGTTAACAGTGAGTAGTTCACAGTGGGTAGTTCACAGTGGGTAGCACACAGTGGGTAGTTCACAGTGGGTAGTAGACAGTTGGTATTTCACAGTGGGTAGTTCACAGTGGGTAGTTCACAGTTGGGTAGCTCACAGTGGGTAGATCACAGTGGGTAGCTCACAGTGTGTAGCTCACAGTGGATAATTCACAGTGGGTAGCTCACAGTGGTTAGTTCGCAGTGGGTAGTTCACAGTGGGTCATTAACAGTGAGTAGTTCACAGTGGGTAGCACACAGTGGGTAGTTCACAGTGGGTAGTAGACAGTTGGTATTTCACAGTGGATAGTTCACAGTGGGTCGTTCACAGCGGGGTAGTTCACAGTGGGGTAGTTGACAGTGTGTAGCTCTCAGTGGGTAGTTCACAGTGGGTAGCTCACGGTGGGTAGTTCACAGTGGATAGCTCACAGTGGGTAGCTCACAGTGGGTAGCTCACAGTGGGTATTTCACAGTGGGTAGCTCACAGTCGGTAGTTCACAGTGGGTAGCTCAGAGTGGTTAGTTCACAGTGGGTAGCTCACAGTCGGTAGTTCACAGTGGTAGCTCAGAGTGGGTAGTTCACAGTGGGGTAGTTCACAGTGGGTAGCTCAGAGTGGGTAGGTCACAGTGGGGTAGTTCACAGTGGGTAGCTCAGAGTGGGTAGTTCACAGTGGGTAGTTCACAGCGGGGTAGTTCACAGTGGGGTAGTTCACAGTGTGTAGCTCACAGTGTGTAGTTCACAGTCGGTAGTTCACAGCGGGGTAGTTCACAGTGGGTAGTTCACAGTGGGTAGCTCACAGTGGGTAGTTCACAGTGGGTAGCTCACCGTGGGTAGCTCACCGTGGGTAGCTCACAGTGTGTAGCTCACAGTGGGTAGCTCACAGTGGTTAGCTCTCCGTGGGTAGCTCACAGTCGGTAGTTCACAGTGGGTAGTTCACAGTTGGGTAGCTCACAGTGGGTAGCTCACACTTGGGTAGCTCACAGTGGGTAGCTCACCGGGGGTAGCTCACAGTGTGTAGATCACAGTGGGTAGCTCACAGTGTGTAGCTCACAGTGGATAATTCACAGTGGGTAGCTCACAGTGGTTAGTTCGCAGTGGGTAGTTCACAGTGGGTCGTTAACAGTGAGTAGTTCACAGTCGGTACTTCACAGTGGGTAGCTCACAGTGTGGTGTTCACAGTGGGTAATAGACAGTTTGTATTTCTCAGTGGGTAGTTCACAGTGGGTAGTTCACAGTTGGGTAGCTCACAGTGGGTAGTTCACAGTGGTTAGCTTACAGTGGGTAGTTCACAGTGGGTAGTTCACAGTGGTTAGCTCACAGTGTGTAGCTCACAGTGTGTAGCTCACAGTGTGTAGCTCGCAGTGGGTAGTTCAAATTGGGTAGCTCACAGTGGGTAGCTCACAGTGTGTAGCTCACAGTGGGTAGTTCACAGTGGGGTAGGTCACAGTGGGGTAGTTCACATTGGGTAGTTCGCAGTGGGTAGTTCAAAGTGGTTAGCTCACAGTGTGTATTTCACAGTGGGTAGCTCACAGTGGGTAGTTCACAGTAGGTAGTTCACAGTGGATAGTTCACAGTGGTTTGTTCACAGTGGGTAGTTCACAGTGGGTAGTCCACAGTGGGTAGTTCACAGTGGGTAGCTCACGGTGGGTAGCTCACAGTGGGTAGCTTACAGTGGCTAGCTCACAGTGGGTAGCTCACAGTGGATAGTTCACAGTGTGTAGTTCACATTGGGTAGTTCACAGTGGGTAGCTCACAGTGGTTTGCTCACAGTGGGTAGTTCACAGTAGGTAGTTCACAGTGGATAGTTCACAGTGGTTAGTACACAGTGGGTAGTTCACAGTCGGTAGTTCACAGTGGGTAGTTCACAGTGGGTAGCTCACAGTGTGTAGCTCACAGTGGGTAGCTCACAGTGGGTAGCTCACAGTGGGTAGTTCACAGTGTGTAGCTCACAGTGGGTAGCTCACAGTGGATAGTTCACAGTGGGTAGCTCAGAGTGGTTAGTTCACAGTGGGTAGCTCACAGTGTGTAACTCACAGTGGGTAGTTCACAGTGGGTAGCTCACAGTGTATAGATCACAGTGGGTAGCTCACAGTGTGTAGCTCACAGTGGATAATTCACAGTGGGTAGCTCACAGTGGTTAGTTCGCAGTGGGTAGTTCACAGTGGGTCATTAACAGTGAGTAGTTCACAGTGGGTAGCACACAGTGGGTAGTTCACAGTGGGTAGTAGACAGTTGGTATTTCACAGTGGATAGTTCACAGTCGGTCGTTCACAGCGGGGTAGTTCACAGTGGGGTAGTTGACAGTGTGTAGCTCTCAGTGGGTAGTTCACAGTGGGTAGCTCACGGTGGGTAGTTCACAGTGGATAGCTCACAGTGGGTAGCTCACAGTGGGTAGCTCACAGTGGGTAGCTCACAGTGGGTAGCTCACTGTGGGTAGCTCACAGTGGGTAGGTCACAGTGGGTAGTTCACAGTGGGTAGCTCACAGTGGGTAGCTCACACTTGGGTAGCTCACAGTGGGTAGTTCACAGTGGTTAGCTCACAGTGTGTAGCTCACAGTGTGTCGCTCACAGTGTGTAGCTCGAAGTGGGTAGTTCACAGTGGGTAGCTCACAGTGGGTAGTTCACAGTGGGTAGTTCACAGTGGGTAGCTCACAGTGGGTAGCTCACAGTGGGTAACTCACAGTGGTTAGTTCACAGTGGGTAGTTCACAGTGGGTCGTTAACAGTGAGTAGTTCACAGTGGGTAGTTCACAGTGGGTAGCACACAGTGGGTAGTTCACAGTGGGTAGTAGACAGTTGGTATTTCACAGTGGGTAGTTCACAGTGGGTAGTTCACAGTTGGGTAGCTCACAGTGGGTAGCTCACAGTGTGTGAATCTCAGTGGGTAGCTCACAGTGGGTAGCTCACAGTGGGTAGTTCACAGTGGGTAGCTCACAGTGGGTAGTTCACAGTGGGTAGTTCACAGTGATTAGCTCACAGTGTGTAGCTCACAGTGTGTCGCTCACAGTGTGTAGCTCGAAGTGGGTAGTTCACAGTGGGTAGCTCACAGTGGGTAGTTCACAGTGGGTAGTTCACAGTGGGTAGCTCACAGTGGGTAGCTCACAGTGGGTAGCTCACATGGATAGTTCACAGTGGGTAGTTCGCAGTGGTAGCTTACAGTGGGTAGTTCACAGTTGGTAGTTCACAGTGGGTAGTGCACAGTGTGTAGCTCACAGTGTGTAGCTCGCAGTGGGTAGTTCACAGTGGGTAGCTCACAGTGTGTGGTTCACAGTGGTTAGTTCACAGTGGGGTAGTTCACAGTGTGTCACTCACAGTCGGTAGTTCACAGTGGGTAGCTCACAGTGGGTAGCTCACAGTGGGTAGCACACAGTGGGTATCTCACAGTGGGTAGCTCACAGTGGGTAGTTCACAGTGGGTAGCTCACAGTGGGTAGTTCACAGTGGGTAGTTCACAGTGGTTAGCTCACAGTGTGTAGCTCACATTGTGTAGCTCACAGTGTGTAGCTCGAAGTGGGTAGTTCACCGTGGGTAGCTCACAGTGGGTAGCTCACAGTGGGTAGTTCACAGTGGGTAGCTCACAGTGGGTAGCTCACAGTGGGTAGCTCACAGTGGATAGTTCACAGTGGGTAGTTCGCAGTGGTAGCTTACAGTGGGTAGTTCACAGTGGGTAGTTCACAGTGGGTAGTGCACAGTGTGTAGCTCACAGTTTGTAGCTCGCAGTGGGTAGTTCACAGTGGGTAGGTCACAGTGTGTAGTTCATAGTGGGTAGTTCACAGTGTGTCGCTCACAGTCGGTAGTTCACAGTGGGTCGCACACAGTGGGTAGCTCACACTGGGAAGCTCACAGTGGGTAGTTCACAGTGGGTAGTTCACAGTGGGTAGTTCACAGTGGGTAGCTCACAGTGGTTAGTACACAGTGGGTAGTTCACAGAGGGTAGTTCACAGAGGGTATTTCACAGTGGGTAGCTCACAGTGGGTAGCTCACAGTGGGTCGTTCACAGTGGGTAACTCACAGTGGGTAGTTCACAGTGGGTAGCTCACAGTGGGTATTTCACAGTGGGTAGCTCACAGTGGGTAGCTCACATTGGCTAGCTCACAGTGGGTAGCTCACAGTGGGTAGTTCACAGTGGGTAGCTCACAGTGGGTATTTCACAGTGGGTAGCTCACAGTGGTTAGTACACAGTGGGTAGTTCACAGAGGGTAGTTCACAGAGGGTATTTCACTGTGGGTAGCTCACAGTGGGTAGCTCACAGTGGGTCGTTCACAGTGGGTAACTCACAGTGGGTAGTTCACAGTGGGTAGCTCACAGTGGGTATTTCACAGTGGGTAGCTCACAGTGGGTAGCTCACATTGGCTAGCTCACAGTGGGTAGCTCACAGTGGATAGTTCACAGTGGGTAGCTCACAGTGGATAATTCACAGTGGGTAGCTCACACTGGGTAGCTCACAGTGGGTAGTTCACAGTGGGTAGTTCACAGCGGGGTAGTTCACAGTGGGGTAGTTCACAGTGTGTAGCTCACAGTGGGTAGTTCACAGTGAGTAGTTACAGTGGGTAGTTCACAGTGGATAATTCACAGTGGGTAGCTCACACTGGGTAGCTCACAGTGGGTAGTTCACAGTGGGGTAGTTCACAGTGTGTAGCTCACAATGGGTAGTTCACAGTGGGTAGCTCACGGTGGGTAGTTCACATTGGGCAGTTCACAGTGGGTAGCTCACAGTGGGTAGCTCACAGTGGGTAGCTCACAGTGGGTAGCTCACAGTGGTTAGCTCACTGTGGGTAGCTCACAGTGGCTAGCTCACTGTGGGTAGTTCACAGTGGGTAGTTCACAGTGGGTAGCTCACACTTGGGTTGCTCACAGTGGGTAGCTCACCGTGGGTAGCTCACAGTGGGTAGATCACAGTGTGTAGCTCACAGTGGATAATTCACAGTGGGTAGCTCACAGTGGTTAGTTCGCAGTGGGTAGTTCACATTGTGTCGTTAACCGTGAGTAGTTCACAGTGGGTACTTCACAGTGGGTAAAACACAGTGGGTAGTAGACAGTTGGTATTTCACAGTGGGTAGTTCACAGTGGGTAGTTCACAGTTGCGTGGCTCACAGTGGGTAGCTCACAGTGGGTAGCTCACAGTGGGTAGTTCACAGTGGGTTGCTCACAGTGGGTAGTTCACAGTGGGTAGCTCACAGTGGGTTGCTCACAGTGGGTAGTTCACAGTGGGTAGCTTACAGTGTGTAGTTCACAGTGGGTAGTTCACAGTGGGGTAGTTCACAGTGTGTCGCTCACAGTTGGTAGTTCACAGTGGGTAGCTCACAGTGGGTACCTCACAGTGGGTAGCACACAGTGGGTATCTCACAGTGGGTAGTTCACAGTGGGTAGCTCACAGTGGGTAACTCACAGTGGGTAGCACACACTGGGTAGCTCACAGTGTGTAGCTCACAGTGGGTAGCACACAGTGGGTATCTCACAGTGGGTAGTTCACAGTGGGTAGTTCACAGTGGGTAGCTCACAGTGGATAGTTCACAGTAAGTAGTTCACTGTGGATAGTTCACAGTGGTTTGTTCACAGTGGTTTGTTCACAGTGGGTTGTTCACAGTGGGTAGTTCACAGTGGGTAGCTCACAGTGGGTCGTTCACAGTGGGTAACTCACAGTGGGTACCTCACAGTGGGTAGCACACAGTGGGTATCTCACAGTGGGTAGTTCACAGTGGGTAGCTCACAGTGGGTAACTCACAGTGGGTAGCACACACTGGGTAGCTCACAGTGGGTAGCTCACAGTGGGTAGCACACAGTGGGTATCTCACAGTGGGTAGTTCACAGTGGGTAGTTCACAGTGGGTAGCTCACAGTGGATAGTTCACAGTAAGTAGTTCACTGTGGATAGTTCACAGTGGTTTGTTCACAGTGGGTTGTTCACAGTGGGTAGTTCACAGTGGGTAGCTCACAGTGGGTCGTTCACAGTGGGTAACTCACAGTGGGTAGCTCACAGTGGGTCGTTCACAGTGGGTAACTCACAGTGGGTAGTTCACAGTGGGTAGCTCACAGTGGGTATTTCACATTGGGTAGCTCACAGTGGGTAGCTCACAGTGGCTAGCTCACAGTGGGTACCTCACAGTGGATAGTTCACAGTAGGTAGTTCGCAGTGGGTCGTTCACAGTGTGTAGTTCACATTGGGTAGTTCACAGTGGGTAGCTCACAGTGGTAAGCTCACAGTGGGTAGTTCACATTGGGTAGCTCACAGTGGGTAGTTCACAGTACGTAGTTCACAGGGGATAGTTCACAGTGGGTAGTTCGCAGTGGGTCGTTCACAGTGTGTAGTTCACATTGGGTAGTTCACAGTGGGTAGCTCACAGTGGTAAGCTCACAGTGGGTAGTTCACATTGGGTAGTTCACAGTGGGTAGTTCACAGTGGTTAGTACACAGTGGGTAGTTCACAGTGGGTAGTTCACAGTGGGTAGCTCACATTGTGTAGTTCACAGTGGGTAGATCATAGTGGGTAGCTCACAGTGGGTAGTTCACAGTGGGTAGTTCACAGTGGTTAGTACACAGTGGGTAGTTCACAGTGGGTAGTTCACAGTGGTTAGTACACAGTGGGTAGTTCACAGTGGGTAGCTCACAGTGGGTATTTCACAGTGGGTAGCTCACAGTGGCTAGCTCACAGTGGCTAGCTCACAGTGGGTAGCTCACAGTGGGTAGTTCACAGTGAGTATTTCACAGTGGGTAGCTCACAGTGTGTAGTTCACAGTGGGTAGCTCACAGTGGGTAGCTCACAGTGGATAGTTCACAGTGGTTAGTTCACAGTGGGTAGTTCACAGTGGGTAGCTCACAGTGGGTAGTTCACATTGGGTAGTTCACATTGGGTAGATCATAGTGGGTAGCTCACAGTGGATAGTTCACTGTGGGTAGTTCACTGTGGGTAGTTCACAGTGGGTAGTTCATAGTGGGGTAATTCACAGTTGCTAGTTCACAGTGGGTAGTTAACATTGGGTAGTTCACAGTGGGTAGTTCACAGTGGTTAGCTCACCGTGTGTAGTTCACAGTGGGTAGTTCACAGTGGGTAGCTCACATTGTGTAGTTCACAGTGGGTAGATCATAGTGGGTAGCTCACAGTGGGTAGCTCACAGGGGGTAGCTCACAGTGGGTAGTTCACAGTGGGTAGTTCACAGTTGCTAGTTCACAGTGGGTAGTTCACAGTGGTTAGTTCACATTGGGTAGCTCACAGTGGGTAGCTCACAGTGGGTCGATCACAGTGGGTAGCTCGCATTTGGGTAGTTCGCAGTGGGTAGGTCACAGTGGGTCGTTCACACTGGGTAGCTCACAGTGGGTAGCTCACAGTGGGTAGTTCACAGTGGTTAGTTCACAGTGGGTAGCTCACAGTGCGTAGTTCATAGTGGGGTAGTTCACAGTGTGTAGTTCACAGTGGGTAGCTCACAGTGGATAGTTCACAGTGGGAAGCTCACATTGGGTAGTTCACAGTGGGTAGTTCACAGTGGGTAGCTCACAGTGGGTAGTTCACAGTGGGTAGCTCACATTGGGTAGTTCACAGTGGGTAGTTCACAGTGGGTAGCTCACATTGGGTAGTTCACAGTGGGTAGTTCACAGTGGGTAGCTCACATTGGGTAGTTCACAGTGAGTAGTTCACCGTGGGTAGCTCACAGTCGGTAGCTCACAGTCGGTAGCTCACAGTGGGTAGTTCACAGTGGGTAGCTCACAGTAGGTCGTTCACAGTGGGTAGGTCGCATTTGGGTATTTCTCAGTGGGTAATTCACGGTGGGTAGCTCACAGTGGGTAGTTCACAGTGTGTAGCTCACAGTGGGTAGCTCACAGTCGGTAGCTCACAGTGGGTAGTTCACAGTGGGTAGCTCACAGTAGGTCGTTCACAGTGGCTAGCTTACAGTGGGTAGTTCACAGTGGGTAGTTCACAGTGGTTAGCTCACAGTGTGTAGCTCACAATGGGAAGTTCACAGTGTGTAGTTCACAGTGGGTAGTTCACAGTGGGTAGCTCACAGTGTGTAGTTCACAGTGGGTAGTTCACAGTGGGGTAGGTCACAGTGGGGTAGTTCACAGTGTGTAGCTCACAGTGGGTAGCTCACAGTCGGTAGCTCACAGTGGGTAGTTCACAGTGGGTAGCTAACAGTAGGTCGTTCACAGTGGGTAGCTTACAGTGGGTAGTTCACAGTGGGTAGTTCACAGTGGGTAGCTCACAGTGGGTAGCTCACAGTGTGTAGTTCACAGTTGGGTAGTTCACAGTCGGTAGTTCACAGTGGGTAGCTCACAGTGGGTAGTTCACAGTGGGTAGGTCACAGTGGGTCGTTCACAGTGGGTAGTTCACAGTGGGTAGTTCACAGTGGGTAGCTCACAGTGGGGTAGGTCACAGTGGGGTAGTTCACAGTGTGTAGTTCACAGTGGGTAGTTCACAGTGGGGTAGGTCACAGTGGGGTAGTTCACAGTGTGTCGCTCACAGTCGGTAGTTCACAGTGGGTAGCTCACAGTGGGTAGCTCACAGTGTGTAGTTCACAGTTGGGTAGTTCACAGTGGGTAGTTCACAGTGGGTAGCTCACAGTGGGTAGTTCACAGTGGGTAGGTCACAGTGGGTAACTCACAGTGGGTAGTTCACAGTGGGTAGTTCACAGTGGGTAGCTCACAGTGGGTAGTTCACAGTGGGTAGTTCACAGTGGGTAGCTCACAGTGGGTAGTTCACAGTGGGTAGTTCACAGTGGGTTGCTCACAGTGGGTAGTTCACAGTGGGTAGTTCACAGTGGGTTGCTCACAGTGTGTAGTTCACAGTGGGTAGCTCACAGTGGGTAGCTCACAGTGTATAGTTCACAGTGGGTAGCTCGCATTTGGGTATTTCTCAGTGGGTAGTTCACAGTGGGTAATTCACAGTGGGTAGCTCACAGTGTGTAGCTCACAGTAGGTAGTTCACAGTGGGTAGCTCACAGCTGGTAGTTCACAGTGGGTAGCTCACAGTGGGTAGTTCACAGTGGGTATCTCACAGTGTGTAGCTCTCATTTGGGTAGTTCGCAGGGGTAGTTCACAGTGGGTAGCTCACAGTGGGTAGTTCACAGTGGTTAGTTCACAGTGGGTCGTTCACAGTGGATAGCTCACAGTGGGTAGTTCACAGTGGGTAGCTCACAGTGGGTAGTTCACAGTGGGTAGTTCACAGTGGGTAGTTCACAGTGGGTAGTTCACAGTGGGTAGCTCACAGTGGGTAGCTCACAGTGGGTCGTTCACAGTGGGTAACTCACAGTGGGTAGTTCACAGTGGGTAGCTCACAGTGGGTTTTTCACAGTGGGTAACTCACAGTGGGTAGCTCACAGTGGCTAGCTCACAGTGGGTAGCTCACAGTGGATAGTTCACAGTGAGTAGTTCACAGTGGGTAGCTCACAGTGGGTAGTTCACAGTAGGTAGTTCACAGTGGATAGTTCACAGTGGTTAGTACACAGTGAGTAGTTCACAGAGGGTAGTTCACAGTGGGTATTTCACAGTGGGTAGCTCACAGTGGGTAGCTCACAGTGGGTCGTTCACAGTGGGTAGCTCACAGTGGGTCGTTCACAGTGGGTAGCTCACAGTGGGCATTTCACAGTGGGTATCTCACAGTGGGTAGCTCACAGTGGCTAGCTCACAGTGGGTAGCTCACAGTGGATAGTTCACAGTGGGTAGCTCACAGTGGATAATTCACAGTGGGTAGCTCACACTGGGTAGCTCACAGTGGGCAGTTCACAGCGGGGTAGTTCACAGCGGGGTAGTTCACAGTGGGGTAGTTCACAGTGTGTAGCTCACAGTGGGTAGTTCACAGTGGGTAGTTCACAGTGGGTAGTTCACAGTGGATAATTCACAGTGGGTAGCTTACACTGGGTAGCTCACAGTGGGTAGTTCACAGTGGGTTAGTTCACAGTGTGTAGCTCACGGTGGGTAGTTCACATTGGGTAGTTCACAGTGGGTAGCTCACAGTGGGTAGCTCACAGTGGGTAGCTCACAGTGGTTAGCTCACTGTGGGTAGCTCACAGTGGTTAGCTCACTGTGGGTAGTTCACAGTGGGTAGTTCACAGTGGGTAGCTCACACTTGGGTTGCTCACAGTGGGTCGCTCACCGTGTGTAGATCACAGTGGGTAGCTCACCGTGTGTAGATCACAGTGGGTAGCTCACAGTGTGTAGCTCACAGTGGATAATTCACAGTGGGTAGCTCACAGTGGTTAGTTCGCAGTGGGTAGTTCACATTGTGTCGTTAACCGTGAGTAGTTCACAGTGGGTACTTCACAGTGGGTAAAACACAGTGGGTAGTTCACAGTGGGTAGTAGACAGTTGGTATTTCACAGTGGGTAGTTCACAGTTGGGTGGCTCACAGAGGGTAGTTCACAGTGGGTAGCTCACAGTGGGTAGCTCACATTGGGTAGCTCACAGTGGATAGTTCACAGTGGGTAGCTCACAGTGTGTAGCTCGCAGTGGGTAGTTCACAGTGGGTAGCTCGCCGTGGGTAGTTCACAGTGGGTAGTTCACAGTGGGGTAGTTCACAGTGTGTCTCTCACAGTTGGTAGTTCACAGTCGGTAGCTTACAGTGGGTAGTTCACAGTGGGTAGTTCACAGTGGTTAGCTCACAGTGTGTAGCTCACAGAGGGTAGTTCACAGTGTGTAGTTCACAGTGGGTAGCTCACAGTGGGTAGCTCACAGTGTGTAGTTCACAGTGGGTAGTTCACAGTGGGGTAGGTCACAGTGGGGTAGTTCACAGTGTGTCGCTCACAGTCGGTAGTTCACAGTGGGTAGCTCACAGTGGGTAGCTCACAGTGGGTAGCTCACAGTGGGTAGCTCACAGTGTGTTGTTCACAGTTGGGTAGTTCACAGTGGGTAGTTCACAGTGGGTAGCTCACAGTGGGTAGTTAACAGTGGGTAGTTCACAGTGGGTTGCTCACAGTGGGTAGTTCACAGTGGGTAGTTCACAGTGGGTAGTTCACAGTGGGTAGCTCACAGTGGGTAGTTCACAGTGGGTAGCTCACAGTGGTGGGTAGTTCACAGTGGGTTGCTCACAGTGGGTAGTTCACAGTGGGTAGTTCACAGTGGGTTGCTCACAGTGTGTAGTTCACAGTGGGTAGCTCACAGTGGGTAGCTCACAGTGGATAGTTCACAGTGGGTAGCTCGCATTTGGGTAGTTCACAGTGGGTAGTTCACAGTGGGTTGCTCACAGTGGATAGTTCACAGTGGGTTGCTCACAGTGGGTAGTTCTCAGTGGGTAGTTCACAGTGGGTAATTCACAGTGGGTAGCTCACAGTAGGTAGTTCACAGTGGGTAGCTCACAGCTGGTAGTTCACAGTGGTTAGTTCACAGTGGGTAGTTCACAGTGGATAGCTCACAGTGGGTAGTTCACAGTGGGTAGCTCACAGTGGGTAGTTCACAGTAGTTAGCTCACAGTGGGTAGTTCACAGTGGGTAGTTCACAGTGGGTAGTTCACATTGGGTAGTTCACATTGGGTAGATCATAGTGGGTAGCTCACAGTGCGTAGTTCACAGAGGGTAGTTCACAGTGGGTAGCTCACAGTGGGTAGCTCGCAGTGGGTAGTTCACAGTGGTTAGCTCACAGTGTGTAGCTCACTGTGTAGTTCACAGTGGGTAGCTCACAGTGGTTAGCTCACAGTGGGTAGTTCACAGTGGGTAGCTCACATTGTGTTGTTCACAGTGGGTAGCTCACAGTGGATAGTTCACAGTGGTTAGCTCACAGTGGGTAGTTCACTGTGGGTAGTTCTCTGTGGGTAGTTCACAGTGGGTTGCTCACAGTGGGTAGTTCACAGTTGCTAGTTCACAGTGGGTAGTTCACAGTGGGTTGCTCACAGTGTGTAGTTCACAGTGAGTAGTTCACAGTGGGTAGCTCACAGTGGGTAGCTCGCATTTGGGTATTTCTCAGTGGGTAGTTCACTGGGTAATTCACGGTGGGTAGCTCACAGTGGGTAGTTCACAGTGTGTAGCTCACAGTGGGTAGCTCACAGTGGGTAGCTCACAGTGGGTAGTTCACAGTGGGTAGCTCACAGTGGGTCATTCACAGTGGGTAGATTACAGTGGGTAGTTCACAGTGGGTAGTTCACAGTGGGTAGCTCACAGTGGGTAGCTCACAGTGTGTAGTTCACAGTGGGTAGTTCACAGTGGGGTAGGTCACAGTGGGGTAGTTCACAGTGTGCCGCTCACAGTCGGTAGTTCACAGTGGGTAGCTCACAGTGGGTAGCTCACAGTGGGTAGCTCACAGTGGGTAGCACACAGTGGGTAGTTCACAGTGGGGTAGTTCACAGTGTGTCGCTCACAGTCGGTAGTTCACAGTGGGTAGCTCACAGTGGGTAGCTCACAGTGGGTAGCTCACAGTGTGTAGTTCACAGTGGGTAGTTCACAGTAGGTAGTTCACAGTGGTTAGTTCACAGTGGTTTGTTCACAGTGGGTAGTTCACAGTGTGTAGTTCACAGTGGGTAGCTCACAGTGGTTAGCTCACAGTGTGTAGTTCACAGTGGGTAGCTCCCAGTGGGTAGTTCACAGTGGGTAGTTCACAGTGGGTTGCTCACAGTGGGTAGTTCACAGTGGGTAGTTCACAGTGGGTAGCTCACAGTGGGTAGTTCACAGTGGGTAGTTCACAGTGGGTAGCTCACAGTGGGTAGTTCACAGTGGGTAGTTCACAGTGGGTTGCTCACAGTGGGTAGTTCACAGTGGGTAGCTCGCATTTGGGTATTTCTCAGTGGGTAGTTCACAGTGGGTAGCTCACAGTGGGTAGTTCACAGTGGGTAATTCACAGTGGGTAGCTCACAGTAGGTAGTTCACAGTGGGTAGCTCACAGCTGGTAGTTCACAGTGGGTAGCTCACAGTGGGTAGTTCACAGTGGGTATCTCACAGTGGGTAGCTCTCATTTGGTTAGTTCGCAGGGGTAGTTCACAGCGGGAAGCTCACAGTGGGTAGTTCACAGTGGTTAGTTCACAGTGGGTAGTTCACAGTGGATATCTCACAGTGGGTAGTTCACAGTGGGTAGTTCACAGTGGGTAGTTCACAGTGGGTAGTTCACAGTGGGTAGCTCACACTTGGGTAGTTCACAGTGGGTAGTTCACAGTGGGTAGTTCACATTGGGTAGTTCACAATGGGTAGATCATAGTGGGTAGCTCACAGTGCGTAGTTCACAGAGGATAGTTCACAGTTGGTAGCTCACAGTGCTTAGCTCACAGTGTGTAGCTCACAGTGTGTAGTTCACAGTGGGTAGCTCACAGTGGATAGTTCACAGTGGTTAGCTCACAGTGGGTAGTTCACTGTGGGTAGTTCACTGTGGGTAGTTCACAGTGGGTTGCTCACAGTGGGTAGCTCACAGTGTGTAGTTCAGAGTGAGTAGTTCACAGTTGCTAGTTCACAGTGGGTAGCTCACAGTGTGTAGCACCCAGTGGGTAGTTCACAGTAGGTCGTTCACAGTGGATAGCTCACATTGGGTAGTTCACAGTGGGTAGTTCACAGTGGGTAGCTCACAGTGTGTAGCACCCAGTGGGTAGTTCACAGTAGGTAGTTCACAGTGGATAGCTCACAGTGGGTAGCTCACAGTGGTTTGTACACAGTGGGTAGTTCACAGTGGGTAGTTCACAGTGGGTAGTTCACAGTGGTTTGTACACAGTGGGTAGTTCGCAGTGGGTAGTTCACAGTGGGTAGTTCACAGTCGGTAGCTCACAGTGGGTAGCTCACAGTGGGTCGTTCACAGTGGGTAACTCACAGTGGGTAGCTCAGATTGGGTAGTTCACAGTGAGTAGTTCACAGTGGGTAGCTCACAGTCGGTAGCTCACAGTCGGTAGCTCACAGTGGGTAGTTCACAGTGGATAGTTCACAGTGGGAAGCTCACATTGGGTAGTTCACAGTGAGTAGTTCACAGTGGGTAGTTCACAGTGGGTAGTTCACAGTGGTTAGTTCACAGTGGGTAGTTCACAGTTGCTAGTTCACATTTGGGTAGTTCACAGTGGGTAGTTCACAGTGGGTAGTTCACAGTGGTTAGTTCACAGTGGGTAGTTCACAGTGGTTAGTTCACAGTGGGTAGTTCACAGTGGGTAGTTCACAGTGGTTAGTTCACAGTGGGTAGTTCACAGTGGTTAGTTCACAGTGGGTAGTTCACAGTTGCTAGTTCACATTTGGGTAGTTCACAGTGGGTAGTTCACAGTGGGTAGCTCACATTGGGTAGTTCACAGTGAGTAGTTCACAGTGGGTAGTTCACAGTGAGTAGTTCACAGTGGGTAGTTCACAGTCGGTAGCTCACAGTCGGTAGCTCACAGTGGGTAGTTCACAGTGGGTAGCTCACAGTAGGTCGTTCACAGTGGGTAGCTCGCATTTGGGTATTTCTCAGTGGGTAATTCACTTTGGGTAGCTCACAGTGGGTAGTTCACAGTGTGTAGCTCACAGTGGGTAGCTCACAGTCGGTAGCTCACAGTGGGTAGTTCACAGTGGGTAGCTCACAGTAGGTCGTTCACAGTGGGTAGCTTACAGTGGGTAGTTCACAGTGGGTAGTTCACAGTGGTTAGCTCACAGTGTGTAGCTCACAGTGGGAAGTTCACAGTGTGTAGTTCACAGTGGGTAGTTCACAGAGGGTAGCTCACAGTGTGTAGTTCACAGTGGGTAGTTCACAGTGGGGTAGGTCACAGTGGGGTAGTTCACAGTGTGTCGCTCACAGTCGGTAGTTCACAGTGGGTAGCTCACAGTTGGTAGCTCACAGTGGGTAGCTCACAGTGGGTAGCTCACAGTGTGTAGTTCACAGTTGGGTAGTTCACAGTGGGTAGTTCACAGTGGGTAGCTCACAGTGGGTAGTTCACAGTGGGTAGGTCACAGTGGGTCGTTCACAGTGGGTAGTTCACAGTGGGTAGTTCACAGTGGGTAGCTCACAGTGGGTAGTTCACAGTGGGTAGTTCACAGTGGGTAGCTCACAGTGGGTAGTTCACAGTGGGTAGTTCACAGTGGGTTGCTCACAGTGGGTAGTTCACAGTGCGTAGTTCACAGTGGGTTGCTCACAGTGTGTAGTTCACAGTGGGTAGCTCACAGTGTATAGTTCACAGTTGGTAGCTCGCATTTGGGTATTTCTCAGTGGGTAGTTCACAGTGGGTAATTCACAGTGGGTAGCTCACAGTGTGTAGCTCACAGTAGGTAGATCACAGTGGGTAGCTCACAGCTGGTAGTTCACAGTGGGTAGCTCACAGTGGGTAGTTCACAGAGGGTATCTCACAGTGGGTAGCTCTCATTTGGGTAGTTCGCAGGGGTAGTTCACAGTGGGTAGCTCACAGTGGGTAGTTCACAGTGGTTAGTTCACAGTGGGTAGTTCACAGTGGATAGCTCACAGTGGGTAGTTCACATTGGGTAGTTCACAGTGGGTAGTTCACAGTGGGTAGTTCACAGTAGGTAAGTCACAGTGGATAGTTCACATTGGGTAGCTCACAGTTGTTAGATCACAGAGGGTATCTCACAGTGGGTAGCTCTCATTTGGGTAGTTCGCAGGGGTAGTTCACAATGGGTAGCTCACAGTGGGTAGTTCACAGTGGTTAGTTCACAGTGGGTAGCTCACAGTGGGTAGCTCGCAGTGGGTAGTTCACAGTGGGTAGCTCACAGTGAGTAGCTCACAGTGGGTAGTTCACAGTGGGCATTTCACTGTAGGTAGCTCAGAGTGGGTAGTTCACAGTGGGTCGCTCACAGTGGGTAGCTCACAGTGGGTAGCTCACAGTGGATAGTTCACAGTGGGTAGCACACAGTGGGTAGCTCACAGTGGTTAGTTCACAGTGGGGAGCTCACAGTGGGTAGTTCACAGTGGGTACTTCACAGTGGGTAGTTCACAGTGGGTAGTTCACAGTGGGTAGTAGAGAGTTGGTATTTCACAGTGGGTAGTTCACAGTGGGTAGTTCACAGTTGGGTAGCTCACAGTGGGTAGCTCACTGTGTGTAGCTCACAGTGGGTAGCTCACAGTGGGTAGCTCACAGTGGGTAGTTCACAGTGGGTAAGCTCACAGTGCGTAGTTCACAGTGGGTATCATACAGTGGGTAGTTCACAGTGGGTAGTTCACAGTGGTTAGCTCACAGTGTGTAGCTCACAGTGTGTAGCTCACAGTGTGTAGCTCGCAGTGGGTAGTTCACAGTGGGTAGTTCACAGTGGGTAGTTCACATTGGGTAGCCCACAGTGGGTACCTCACAGTGTGTAGCTCGCAGTGGGTAGTTCACAGTGGGTAGTTCACAGTGGGTAGTTCACATTGGGTAGCTCACAGTGGGTAGCTCACAGTGTGTAGTTCACAGTGGGTAGCTCACATTGGGTAGTTCGCAGTGGGTAGTTCACAGTGGTTAGCTCACAGTGTGTATTTCACAGTGGGTAGCTCACAGTGGGTAGTTCACAGTAGGTAGTTCAGAGTGGATAGTTCACAGTGGTTTGTTCACAGTGGGTAGTTCACACTGGGTATTTCAAGTGGGTAGTTCACAGTGGGTAGCTCACAGTGGGTAGCTCACAGTGTGTAGCTCAGATTGTGTAACTCACAGTGGGTAGCTCACAGTGGGTATTTCACAGTGGGTAGCTCACAGTGGGTTGTTCACAGTGGGTATCTCACAGTGGGTAGTTCACAGTGGGTAGTTCACAGTTGGGTAGCTCACAGTCTGTAGTTCACAGTGGATAGTTCACAGTGGGTAGCTCACAGTGGTTAGTTCACAGTGGGTAGTTCACAGTGGGGTAGTTCACAGTGGGGTAGTTCACAGTGTGTAGCTCACAGTGGGTAGTTCACAGTGGGTAGCTCACAGTGGTTAGTTCACAGTGGGTAGTTCACAGTGCGTAGCTCACAGTGGGTAGCTCACAGTGGGTAGCTCACAGTTGGGTAGCTCATAGTTGGTAGCTCACCGTGGGTAGCTCACAGTGTGTAGTTCACAGTGGGTAGCTCACAGTGTGTAGCTCACAGTGGATAATTCACAGTGGGTATCTCACAGTGGTTAGTTCGCTGTCGGTAGTTCACAGTGGGTAGCTCACAGTGGTAGCTCACAGTGGGTAGTTCACAGTGGGTAGCTCACAGTGTGTATTTCACAGTGGGTAGCTCACAGTGGGTAGTTCACAGTGGGTATCTCACAGTGGGTAGTTCACAGTGGGCAGCTCACAGTGGATAGCTCACAGTGGGTAGCTCACAGTGGGTCGTTCACAGTGGGTAACTCACAGTGGGTAGCTCACATTGGGTAGTTCACAGTGAGTAGTTCACAGTGGGTAGCTCACAGTGGGTAGTTCACAGTGGGTAGCTCACAGTGGGTAGTTCACAGTGGGTAGTTCACAGTGGGTAGCTCACAGTGGGTAGTTCACAGTGGGTAGTTCACAGTGGGTTGCTCACAGTGGGTAGTTCACAGTGCGTAGTTCACAGTGGGTTGCTCACAGTGTGTAGTTCACAGTGGGTAGCTCACAGTGTATAGTTCACAGTTGGTAGCTCGCATTTGGGTATTTCTCAGTGGGTAGTTCACAGTGGGTAATTCACAGTGGGTAGCTCACAGTGTGTAGCTCACAGTAGGTAGATCACAGTGGGTAGCTCACAGCTGGTAGTTCACAGTGGGTAGCTCACAGTGGGTAGTTCACAGAGGGTATCTCACAGTGGGTAGCTCTCATTTGGGTAGTTCGCAGGGGTAGTTCACAGTGGGTAGCTCACAGTGGGTAGTTCACAGTGGTTAGTTCACAGTGGGTAGTTCACAGTGGATAGCTCACAGTGGGTAGTTCACATTGGGTAGTTCACAGTGGGTAGTTCACAGTGGGTAGTTCACAGTGGGTAAGTCACAGTGGATAGTTCACATTGGGTAGCTCACAGTGGTTAGATCACAGTGGGCATCTCACAGCGGGTAGCTCACAGTGTGTAGTTCACAGTGGGTAGCTCACAGTGGGTAGTTCACATTGGGTATTTCACAGTGGGTAGCTCACAGTGGGTGGTATACAGATGGTAGTTCACAGTGGGTAGTTCACAGTGGGTAGAACACAGTGGGTAGCTAACAGTGGGTAGTTTACAGAGGGTAGTTCACAGTGGGAAGCTCACATTGGGTCGCTCACAGTGGGTAGTTCACATTGGTAACTCACAGTGGGTAGCTCACAGTGGGTAGCTCGCAGTGGGTAGTTCACAGTGGGTAGCTCACAGTGAGTAGCTCACAGTGGGTAGTTCACAGTGGGCATTTCACTGTAGGTAGCTCAGAGTGGGTAGTTCACAGTGGGTCGCTCACAGTGGGTAGCTCACAGTGGGTAGCTCACAGTGGATAGTTCACAGTGGGTAGCACACAGTGGGTAGCTCACAGTGGTTAGTTCACAGTGGGGAGCTCACAGTGGGTAGTTCACAGTGGGTACTTCACAGTGGGTAGTTCACAGTGGGTAGTTCACAGTGGGTAGTAGAGAGTTGGTATTTCACAGTGGGTAGTTCACAGTGGGTAGTTCACAGTTGGGTAGCTCACAGTGGGTAGCTCACTGTGTGTAGCTCACAGTGGGTAGCTCACAGTGGGTAGCTCACAGTGGGTAGTTCACAGTGGGTAGCTCACAGTGCGTAGTTCACAGTGGGTATCATACAGTGGGTAGTTCACAGTGGGTAGTTCACAGTGGTTAGCTCACAGTGTGTAGCTCACAGTGTGTAGCTCACAGTGTGTAGCTCGCAGTGGGTAGTTCACAGTGGGTAGTTCACAGTGGGTAGTTCACATTGGGTAGCCCACAGTGGGTACCTCACAGTGTGTAGCTCGCAGTGGGTAGTTCACAGTGGGTAGTTCACAGTGGGTAGTTCACATTGGGTAGCTCACAGTGGGTAGCTCACAGTGTGTAGTTCACAGTGGGTAGCTCACATTGGGTAGTTCGCAGTGGGTAGTTCACAGTGGTTAGCTCACAGTGTGTATTTCACAGTGGGTAGCTCACAGTGGGTAGTTCACAGTAGGTAGTTCACAGTGGATAGTTCACAGTGGTTTGTTCACAGTGGGTAGTTCACACTGGGTATTTCAAGTGGGTAGTTCACAGTGGGTAGCTCACAGTGGGTAGCTCACAGTGTGTAGCTCAGATTGTGTAACTCACAGTGGGTAGCTCACAGTGGGTATTTCACAGTGGGTAGCTCACAGTGGGTTGTTCACAGTGGGTATCTCACAGTGGGTAGTTCACAGTGGGTAGTTCACAGTTGGGTAGCTCACAGTCTGTAGTTCACAGTGGATAGTTCACAGTGGGTAGCTCACAGTGGTTAGTTCACAGTGGGTAGTTCACAGTGGGGTAGTTCACAGTGGGGTAGTTCACAGTGTGTAGCTCACAGTGGGTAGTTCACAGTGGGTAGCTCACAGTGGTTAGTTCACAGTGGGTAGTTCACAGTGCGTAGCTCACAGTGGGTAGCTCACAGTGGGTAGCTCACAGTTGGGTAGCTCATAGTTGGTAGCTCACCGTGGGTAGCTCACAGTGTGTAGTTCACAGTGGGTAGCTCACAGTGTGTAGCTCACAGTGGATAATTCACAGTGGGTATCTCACAGTGGTTAGTTCGCTGTCGGTAGTTCACAGTGGGTAGCTCACAGTGGTAGCTCACAGTGGGTAGTTCACAGTGGGTAGCTCACAGTGTGTATTTCACAGTGGGTAGCTCACAGTGGGTAGTTCACAGTGGGTATCTCACAGTGGGTAGTTCACAGTGGGCAGCTCACAGTGGATAGCTCACAGTGGGTAGCTCACAGTGGGTCGTTCACAGTGGGTAACTCACAGTGGGTAGCTCACATTGGGTAGTTCACAGTGAGTAGTTCACAGTGGGTAGCTCACAGTGGGTAGTTCACAGTGGGTAGCTCACAGTGGGTAGTTCACAGTGGGTAGTTCACAGTGGGTAGCTCACAGTGGGTAGTTCACAGTGGGTAGTTCACAGTGGGTTGCTCACAGTGGGTAGTTCACAGTGCGTAGTTCACAGTGGGTTGCTCACAGTGTGTAGTTCACAGTGGGTAGCTCACAGTGTATAGTTCACAGTTGGTAGCTCGCATTTGGGTATTTCTCAGTGGGTAGTTCACAGTGGGTAATTCACAGTGGGTAGCTCACAGTGTGTAGCTCACAGTAGGTAGATCACAGTGGGTAGCTCACAGCTGGTAGTTCACAGTGGGTAGCTCACAGTGGGTAGTTCACAGAGGGTATCTCACAGTGGGTAGCTCTCATTTGGGTAGTTCGCAGGGGTAGTTCACAGTGGGTAGCTCACAGTGGGTAGTTCACAGTGGTTAGTTCACAGTGGGTAGTTCACAGTGGATAGCTCACAGTGGGTAGTTCACATTGGGTAGTTCACAGTGGGTAGTTCACAGTGGGTAGTTCACAGTGGGTAAGTCACAGTGGATAGTTCACATTGGGTAGCTCACAGTGGTTAGATCACAGTGGGCATCTCACAGCGGGTAGCTCACAGTGTGTAGTTCACAGTGGGTAGCTCACAGTGGGTAGTTCACATTGGGTATTTCACAGTGGGTAGCTCACAGTGGGTGGTATACAGATGGTAGTTCACAGTGGGTAGTTCACAGTGGGTAGAACACAGTGGGTAGCTAACAGTGGGTAGTTTACAGAGGGTAGTTCACAGTGGGAAGCTCACATTGGGTCGCTCACAGTGGGTAGTTCACATTGGTAACTCACAGTGGGTAGCTCACAGTGGGTAGCTCGCAGTGGGTAGTTCACAGTGGGTAGCTCACAGTGAGTAGCTCACAGTGGGTAGTTCACAGTGGGCATTTCACTGTAGGTAGCTCAGAGTGGGTAGTTCACAGTGGGTCGCTCACAGTGGGTAGCTCACAGTGGGTAGCTCACAGTGGATAGTTCACAGTGGGTAGCACACAGTGGGTAGCTCACAGTGGTTAGTTCACAGTGGGGAGCTCACAGTGGGTAGTTCACAGTGGGTACTTCACAGTGGGTAGTTCACAGTGGGTAGTTCACAGTGGGTAGTAGAGAGTTGGTATTTCACAGTGGGTAGTTCACAGTGGGTAGTTCACAGTTGGGTAGCTCACAGTGGGTAGCTCACTGTGTGTAGCTCACAGTGGGTAGCTCACAGTGGGTAGCTCACAGTGGGTAGTTCACAGTGGGTAGCTCACAGTGCGTAGTTCACAGTGGGTATCATACAGTGGGTAGTTCACAGTGGGTAGTTCACAGTGGTTAGCTCACAGTGTGTAGCTCACAGTGTGTAGCTCACAGTGTGTAGCTCGCAGTGGGTAGTTCACAGTGGGTAGTTCACAGTGGGTAGTTCACATTGGGTAGCCCACAGTGGGTACCTCACAGTGTGTAGCTCGCAGTGGGTAGTTCACAGTGGGTAGTTCACATTGGGTAGCTCACAGTGGGTAGCTCACAGTGTGTAGTTCACAGTGGGTAGCTCACATTGGGTAGTTCGCAGTGGGTAGTTACAGTGGTTAGCTCACAGTGTGTATTTCACAGTGGGTAGCTCACAGTGGGTAGTTCACAGTAGGTAGTTCACAGTGGATAGTTCACAGTGGTTTGTTCACAGTGGGTAGTTCACACTGGGTATTTCAAGTGGGTAGTTCACAGTGGGTAGCTCACAGTGGGTAGCTCACAGTGTGTAGCTCAGATTGTGTAACTCACAGTGGGTAGCTCACAGTGGGTATTTCACAGTGGGTAGCTCACAGTGGGTTGTTCACAGTGGGTATCTCACAGTGGGTAGTTCACAGTGGGTAGTTCACAGTTGGGTAGCTCACAGTCTGTAGTTCACAGTGGATAGTTCACAGTGGGTAGCTCACAGTGGTTAGTTCACAGTGGGTAGTTCACAGTGGGGTAGTTCACAGTGGGGTAGTTCACAGTGTGTAGCTCACAGTGGGTAGTTCACAGTGGGTAGCTCACAGTGGTTAGTTCACAGTGGGTAGTTCACAGTGCGTAGCTCACAGTGGGTAGCTCACAGTGGGTAGCTCACAGTTGGGTAGCTCATAGTTGGTAGCTCACCGTGGGTAGCTCACAGTGTGTAGTTCACAGTGGGTAGCTCACAGTGTGTAGCTCACAGTGGATAATTCACAGTGGGTATCTCACAGTGGTTAGTTCGCTGTCGGTAGTTCACAGTGGGTAGCTCACAGTGGTAGCTCACAGTGGGTAGTTCACAGTGGGTAGCTCACAGTGTGTATTTCACAGTGGGTAGCTCACAGTGGGTAGTTCACAGTGGGTATCTCACAGTGGGTAGTTCACAGTGGGCAGCTCACAGTGGATAGCTCACAGTGGGTAGCTCACAGTGGGTCGTTCACAGTGGGTAACTCACAGTGGGTAGCTCACATTGGGTAGTTCACAGTGAGTAGTTCACAGTGGGTAGCTCACAGTCGGTAGCTCACAGTCGGTAGCTCACAGTGGGTAGTTCACAGTTGCTAGTTCACATTTGGGTAGTTCACAGTGGGTAGTTCACAGTGGGTAGCTCACATTGGGTAGTTCACAGTGAGTAGTTCACAGTGGGTAGTTCACAGTGAGTAGTTCACAGTGGGTAGTTCACAGTCGGTAGCTCACAGTCGGTAGCTCACAGTGGGTAGTTCACAGTGGGTAGCTCACAGTAGGTCGTTCACAGTGGGTAGCTCGCATTTGGGTATTTCTAGGTGGGTAATTCACTTTGGGTAGCTCACAGTGGGTAGTTCACAGTGTGTAGCTCACAGTGGGTAGCTCACAGTCGGTAGCTCACAGTGGGTAGTTCACAGTGGGTAGCTCACAGTAGGTCGTTCACAGTGGGTAGCTTACAGTGGGTAGTTCACAGTGGGTAGTTCACAGTGGTTAGCTCACAGTGTGTAGCTCACAGTGGGAAGTTCACAGTGTGTAGTTCACAGTGGGTAGTTCACAGAGGGTAGCTCACAGTGTGTAGTTCACAGTGGGTAGTTCACAGTGGGGTAGGTCACAGTGGGGTAGTTCACAGTGTGTCGCTCACAGTCGGTAGTTCACAGTGGGTAGCTCACAGTTGGTAGCTCACAGTGGGTAGCTCACAGTGGGTAGCTCACAGTGTGTAGTTCACAGTTGGGTAGTTCACAGTGGGTAGTTCACAGTGGGTAGCTCACAGTGGGTAGTTCACAGTGGGTAGGTCACAGTGGGTCGTTCACAGTGGGTAGTTCACAGTGGGTAGTTCACATTGGGTAGCTCACAGTGGGTAGTTCACAGTGGGTAGTTCACAGTGGGTAGCTCACAGTGGGTAGTTCACAGTGGGTAGTTCACAGTGGGTTGCTCACAGTGGGTAGTTCACAGTGGGTAGTTCACAGTGGGTTGCTCACAGTGTGTAGTTCACAGTGGGTAGCTCACAGTGTATAGTTCACAGTTGGTAGCTCGCATTTGGGTATTTCTCAGTGGGTAGTTCACAGTGGGTAATTCACAGTGGGTAGCTCACAGTGTGTAGCTCACAGTAGGTAGTTCACAGTGGGTAGCTCACAGCTGGTAGTTCACAGTGGGTAGCTCACAGTGGGTAGTTCACAGAGGGTATCTCACAGTGGGTAGCTCTCATTTGGGTAGTTCGCAGGGGTAGTTCACAGTGGGTAGCTCACAGTGGGTAGTTCACAGTGGTTAGTTCACAGTGGGTAGTTCACAGTGGATAGCTCACAGTGGGTAGTTCACATTGGGTAGTTCACAGTGGGTAGTTCACAGTGGGTAGTTCACAGTGGGTAAGTCACAGTGGATAGTTCACATTGGGTAGCTCACAGTGGTTAGATCACAGTGGGCATCTCACAGCGGGTAGCTCACAGTGTGTAGTTCACAGTGGGTAGCTCACAGTGGGTAGTTCACATTGGGTATTTCACAGTGGGTAGCTCACAGTGGGTGGTATACAGATGGTAGTTCACAGTGGGTAGTTCACAGTGGGTAGAACACAGTGGGTAGCTAACAGTGGGTAGTTTACAGAGGGTAGTTCACAGTGGGAAGCTCACATTGGGTCGCTCACAGTGGGTAGTTCACATTGGTAACTCACAGTGGGTAGCTCACAGTGGGTAGCTCGCAGTGGGTAGTTCACAGTGGGTAGCTCACAGTGAGTAGCTCACAGTGGGTAGTTCACAGTGGGCATTTCACTGTAGGTAGCTCAGAGTGGGTAGTTCACAGTGGGTCGCTCACAGTGGGTAGCTCACAGTGGGTAGCTCACAGTGGATAGTTCACAGTGGGTAGCACACAGTGGGTAGCTCACAGTGGTTAGTTCACAGTGGGGAGCTCACAGTGGGTAGTTCACAGTGGGTACTTCACAGTGGGTAGTTCACAGTGGGTAGTTCACAGTGGGTAGTAGAGAGTTGGTATTTCACAGTGGGTAGTTCACAGTGGGTAGTTCACAGTTGGGTAGCTCACAGTGGGTAGCTCACTGTGTGTAGCTCACAGTGGGTAGCTCACAGTGGGTAGCTCACAGTGGGTAGTTCACAGTGGGTAGCTCACAGTGCGTAGTTCACAGTGGGTATCATACAGTGGGTAGTTCACAGTGGGTAGTTCACAGTGGTTAGCTCACAGTGTGTAGCTCACAGTGTGTAGCTCGCAGTGGGTAGTTCACAGTGGGTAGTTCACAGTGGGTAGTTCACATTGGGTAGCCCACAGTGGGTACCTCACAGTGTGTAGCTCGCAGTGGGTAGTTCACAGTGGGTAGTTCACAGTGGGTAGTTCACATTGGGTAGCTCACAGTGGGTAGCTCACAGTGTGTAGTTCACAGTGGGTAGCTCACATTGGGTAGTTCGCAGTGGGTAGTTCACAGTGGTTAGCTCACAGTGTGTATTTCACAGTGGGTAGCTCACTGTGTGTAGCTCACAGTGGGTAGCTCACAGTGGGTAGCTCACAGTGGGTAGTTCACAGTGGGTAGCTCACAGTGCGTAGTTCACAGTGGGTATCATACAGTGGGTAGTTCACAGTGGGTAGTTCACAGTGGTTAGCTCACAGTGTGTAGCTCACAGTGTGTAGCTCGCAGTGGGTAGTTCACAGTGGGTAGTTCACAGTGGGTAGTTCACATTGGGTAGCCCACAGTGGGTACCTCACAGTGTGTAGCTCGCAGTGGGTAGTTCACATTGGGTAGCTCACAGTGGGTAGCTCACAGTGTGTAGTTCACAGTGGGTAGCTCACATTGGGTAGTTCGCAGTGGGTAGTTCACAGTGGTTAGCTCACAGTGTGTATTTCACAGTGGGTAGCTCACAGTGGGTAGTTCACAGTAGGTAGTTCACAGTGGATAGTTCACAGTGGTTTGTTCACAGTGGGTAGCTCACAGTGTGTAGCTCAGATTGTGTAACTCACAGTGGGTAGCTCACAGTGGGTATTTCACAGTGGGTAGCTCACAGTGGGTTGTTCACAGTGGGTATCTCACAGTGGGTAGTTCACAGTGGGTAGTTCACAGTTGGGTAGCTCACAGTCTGTAGTTCACAGTGGATAGTTCACAGTGGGTAGCTCACAGTGGTTAGTTCACAGTGGGTAGTTCACAGTGGGGTAGTTCACAGTGGGGTAGTTCACAGTGTGTAGCTCACAGTGGGTAGTTCACAGTGGGTAGCTCACAGTGGTTAGTTCACAGTGGGTAGTTCACAGTAGGTAGTTCACAGTGGATAGTTCACAGTGGTTTGTTCACAGTGGGTAGTTCACACTGGGTATTTCAAGTGGGTAGTTCACAGTGGGTAGCTCACAGTGGGTAGCTCACAGTGTGTAGCTCAGATTGTGTAACTCACAGTGGGTAGCTCACAGTGGGTATTTCACAGTGGGTAGCTCACAGTGGGTTGTTCACAGTGGGTATCTCACAGTGGGTAGTTCACAGTGGGTAGTTCACAGTTGGGTAGCTCACAGTCTGTAGTTCACAGTGGATAGTTCACAGTGGGTAGCTCACAGTGGTTAGTTCACAGTGGGTAGTTCACAGTGGGGTAGTTCACAGTGGGGTAGTTCACAGTGTGTAGCTCACAGTGGGTAGTTCACAGTGGGTAGCTCACAGTGGTTAGTTCACAGTGGGTAGTTCACAGTGCGTAGCTCACAGTGGGTAGCTCACAGTGGGTAGCTCACAGTTGGGTAGCTCATAGTTGGTAGCTCACCGTGGGTAGCTCACAGTGTGTAGTTCACAGTGGGTAGCTCACAGTGTGTAGCTCACAGTGGATAATTCACAGTGGGTATCTCACAGTGGTTAGTTCGCTGTCGGTAGTTCACAGTGGGTAGCTCACAGTGGTAGCTCACAGTGGGTAGTTCACAGTGGGTAGCTCACAGTGTGTATTTCACAGTGGGTAGCTCACAGTGGGTAGTTCACAGTGGGTATCTCACAGTGGGTAGTTCACAGTGGGCAGCTCACAGTGGATAGCTCACAGTGGGTAGCTCACAGTGGGTCGTTCACAGTGGGTAACTCACAGTGGGTAGCTCACATTGGGTAGTTCACAGTGAGTAGTTCACAGTGGGTAGCTCACAGTCGGTAGCTCACAGTCGGTAGCTCACAGTGGGTAGTTCACAGTTGCTAGTTCACATTTGGGTAGTTCACAGTGGGTAGTTCACAGTGGGTAGCTCACATTGGGTAGTTCACAGTGAGTAGTTCACAGTGGGTAGTTCACAGTGAGTAGTTCACAGTGGGTAGTTCACAGTCGGTAGCTCACAGTCGGTAGCTCACAGTGGGTAGTTCACAGTGGGTAGCTCACAGTAGGTCGTTCACAGTGGGTAGCTCGCATTTGGGTATTTCTCAGTGGGTAATTCACTTTGGGTAGCTCACAGTGGGTAGTTCACAGTGTGTAGCTCACAGTGGGTAGCTCACAGTCGGTAGCTCACAGTGGGTAGTTCACAGTGGGTAGCTCACAGTAGGTCGTTCACAGTGGGTAGCTTACAGTGGGTAGTTCACAGTGGGTAGTTCACAGTGGTTAGCTCACAGTGTGTAGCTCACAGTGGGAAGTTCACAGTGTGTAGTTCACAGTGGGTAGTTCACAGAGGGTAGCTCACAGTGTGTAGTTCACAGTGGGTAGTTCACAGTGGGGTAGGTCACAGTGGGGTAGTTCACAGTGTGTCGCTCACAGTCGGTAGTTCACAGTGGGTAGCTCACAGTTGGTAGCTCACAGTGGGTAGCTCACAGTGGGTAGCTCACAGTGTGTAGTTCACAGTTGGGTAGTTCACAGTGGGTAGTTCACAGTGGGTAGCTCACAGTGGGTAGTTCACAGTGGGTAGGTCACAGTGGGTCGTTCACAGTGGGTAGTTCACAGTGGGTAGTTCACATTGGGTAGCTCACAGTGGGTAGTTCACAGTGGGTAGTTCACAGTGGGTAGCTCACAGTGGGTAGTTCACAGTGGGTAGTTCACAGTGGGTTGCTCACAGTGGGTAGTTCACAGTGGGTAGTTCACAGTGGGTTGCTCACAGTGTGTAGTTCACAGTGGGTAGCTCACAGTGTATAGTTCACAGTTGGTAGCTCGCATTTGGGTATTTCTCAGTGGGTAGTTCACAGTGGGTAATTCACAGTGGGTAGCTCACAGTGTGTAGCTCACAGTAGGTAGTTCACAGTGGGTAGCTCACAGCTGGTAGTTCACAGTGGGTAGCTCACAGTGGGTAGTTCACAGAGGGTATCTCACAGTGGGTAGCTCTCATTTGGGTAGTTCGCAGGGGTAGTTCACAGTGGGTAGCTCACAGTGGGTAGTTCACAGTGGTTAGTTCACAGTGGGTAGTTCACAGTGGATAGCTCACAGTGGGTAGTTCACATTGGGTAGTTCACAGTGGGTAGTTCACAGTGGGTAGTTCACAGTGGGTAAGTCACAGTGGATAGTTCACATTGGGTAGCTCACAGTGGTTAGATCACAGTGGGCATCTCACAGCGGGTAGCTCACAGTGTGTAGTTCACAGTGGGTAGCTCACAGTGGGTAGTTCACATTGGGTATTTCACAGTGGGTAGCTCACAGTGGGTGGTATACAGATGGTAGTTCACAGTGGGTAGTTCACAGTGGGTAGAACACAGTGGGTAGCTAACAGTGGGTAGTTTACAGAGGGTAGTTCACAGTGGGAAGCTCACATTGGGTCGCTCACAGTGGGTAGTTCACATTGGTAACTCACAGTGGGTAGCTCACAGTGGGTAGCTCGCAGTGGGTAGTTCACAGTGGGTAGCTCACAGTGAGTAGCTCACAGTGGGTAGTTCACAGTGGGCATTTCACTGTAGGTAGCTCAGAGTGGGTAGTTCACAGTGGGTCGCTCACAGTGGGTAGCTCACAGTGGGTAGCTCACAGTGGATAGTTCACAGTGGGTAGCACACAGTGGGTAGCTCACAGTGGTTAGTTCACAGTGGGGAGCTCACAGTGGGTAGTTCACAGTGGGTACTTCACAGTGGGTAGTTCACAGTGGGTAGTTCACAGTGGGTAGTAGAGAGTTGGTATTTCACAGTGGGTAGTTCACAGTGGGTAGTTCACAGTTGGGTAGCTCACAGTGGGTAGCTCACTGTGTGTAGCTCACAGTGGGTAGCTCACAGTGGGTAGCTCACAGTGGGTAGTTCACAGTGGGTAGCTCACAGTGCGTAGTTCACAGTGGGTATCATACAGTGGGTAGTTCACAGTGGGTAGTTCACAGTGGTTAGCTCACAGTGTGTAGCTCACAGTGTGTAGCTCGCAGTGGGTAGTTCACAGTGGGTAGTTCACAGTGGGTAGTTCACATTGGGTAGCCCACAGTGGGTACCTCACAGTGTGTAGCTCGCAGTGGGTAGTTCACAGTGGGTAGTTCACAGTGGGTAGTTCACATTGGGTAGCTCACAGTGGGTAGCTCACAGTGTGTAGTTCACAGTGGGTAGCTCACATTGGGTAGTTCGCAGTGGGTAGTTCACAGTGGTTAGCTCACAGTGTGTATTTCACAGTGGGTAGCTCACAGTGGGTAGTTCACAGTAGGTAGTTCACAGTGGATAGTTCACAGTGGTTTGTTCACAGTGGGTAGCTCACAGTGTGTAGCTCAGATTGTGTAACTCACAGTGGGTAGCTCACAGTGGGTATTTCACAGTGGGTAGCTCACAGTGGGTTGTTCACAGTGGGTATCTCACAGTGGGTAGTTCACAGTGGGTAGTTCACAGTTGGGTAGCTCACAGTCTGTAGTTCACAGTGGATAGTTCACAGTGGGTAGCTCACAGTGGTTAGTTCACAGTGGGTAGTTCACAGTGGGGTAGTTCACAGTGGGGTAGTTCACAGTGTGTAGCTCACAGTGGGTAGTTCACAGTGGGTAGCTCACAGTGGTTAGTTCACAGTGGGTAGTTCACAGTGCGTAGCTCACAGTGGGTAGCTCACAGTGGGTAGCTCACAGTTGGGTAGCTCATAGTTGGTAGCTCACCGTGGGTAGCTCACAGTGTGTAGTTCACAGTGGGTAGCTCACAGTGTGTAGCTCACAGTGGATAATTCACAGTGGGTATCTCACAGTGGTTAGTTCGCTGTCGGTACTTCACAGTGGGTAGCTCACAGTGGTAGCTCACAGTGGGTAGTTCACAGTGGGTAGCTCACAGTGTGTATTTCACAGTGGGTAGCTCACAGTGGGTAGTTCACAGTGGGTATCTCACAGTGGGTAGTTCACAGTGGGCAGCTCACAGTGGATAGCTCACAATGTGTAGTTCACAGTGGATAGTTCACAGTGGGTAGCTCACAGTGGGTAGATCATAGTGGGTAGTTCACAGTGGGTAGCTCACAGTGGGTAGTTCACAGTGGGTAGCTCACAGTGGGTAGTTCACAGTGGGTAGCTCACAGTGGGTAGCTCACAGTGGGTAGTTCACAGTGGGTAGCTCACAGTGGGTAGTTCACAGTGGGTAGCTCACAGTGGGTAGTTCACAGTGGATAGTTCACAGTGGGTAGCTCACAGTGTGTAGTTCACAGTGAGTATTTCACAGTGCGTAGCTCACAGTGTGTAGTTCACAGTGGGTAGTTCACAGTGGGTAGCTCGCATTTTGTAGTTCACAGTGGGTAGTTCACATTGGATAGCTCACAGTGTGTGGTTCACAGTGGGTAGTTCACAGTGTGTAGTTCACAGTGGGTAGCTCACAGTGGGTAGTTCACAGTGGGTAGCTCACAGTGGGTAGTTCACAGTGTGTAGTTCACAGTGGATAGCTCACAGTGGGTTGCTCACAGTGGGTAGCTCACAGTGGGTAGCTCACACTGTGTAGTTCACAGGGTAGTTCACATTGGGTAGTTTACAGTGGGTAGTTCACAGTGGATAGCTCACAGTGGGTAGCTCACAGTGGGTAGCTCACAGTGGGTAGTTCACAGTGAGTAGTTCACAGTGGGTAGCTGACAGTTGGTAGTTCACAGTGGGTAGTTCTCAGTCGCTAGTTCACAGTCAGTTGTTCACAGTGGGTAGCTCACAGTGTGTAGCTCACAGTGGTTAGTTCACAGTGGATAGTTCACAGTGGGTATTTCACAGTGTTTTGTTTACAGTGGGTAGTTCACAGTCGGTAGTTCACAGTGGGTTGTTCACAGTGTGTAGCTCACAGTGGGTAGCTCACAGTGTGTAGCTCACAGTGGGTAGTTCACAGTGGATAGTTCACAGTGGGTTGCTTACAGTGGGTTGTTCACAGTAGGTATTTCATAGTGGGTAGCTCACAGTGGGTAGTTCACAGTGGGTAGTTCACACTGGGTATTTCAGTGTGTAGTTCACAGTGGGTATCTCACAGTGGGTAGTTCACTGTGGGTAGTTCACAGTGGGTAGTTCACAGTGGGTAGTTCACAGTGGGTAGCTCACAGTGGGTATTTCACAGTGGGTAGTTCACAGTGGGTAGCTCACAGTGGGTAGTTCACAGTGGTGTAGTTCACAGTGGGTAGCTCACAGTGTTTCGTTCACAGTGGGTAGTTCACAGTGGGTAGCTCACAGCGGGTAGCTCACAGTGGGTAGCTCACAGTGGGTAGTTCACAGTGGGTAGTTCACAGTGGGTAGTTCGCAGTGGGTAGTTTGCAGTGGGGTAGCTCGCAGTGGGTAGTTCACAGTGCGTAGCTCATTGTGTTTAGCTCATTTGGGTAGCTCACAGTGGGTAGCTCACAGTGGGTAGCTCACAGTGGGTAGTTCACAGTGCCATGGTGGGATTTGCATACACATGCATTTGGATCTCATGAATACTTATTAAATACCCAGCTCACTGGAATCACACCCCCAGCCAGATCAAATGGCACAACCAGTGGATTAACAGGCTGGTGTTACTCACTGCCGGATTGAAGTGATGCACACCAGCTAAACTGCACTCCACTTGTGACCTCGAGGTATGTGTGTGCAGCGCCTGCCCACCTCTCACTGCCCTGGGCTGGCAGCTGCTCCCACTCAATGTGTCATCTGCTCAGGCAAGACCAACGGGAAATTGGGGTTGAAAGACAAAGGCTTGGAGCCTGGGGGAAAGGGTGCACAGAGACACATGACTGAGGGGTAGTGGGAGCCTGAAAGCATAAACAGTCCTAGGCAATAGCGCAAGTAGTTGGGGCCAGAATGCATAGTCAGTCCTGTGGATCTGTGCCACAGTTTAGAGGGCTGAGCTTGGCATGAGTGTCCTGGTCCCAGTCCAGGGAGGGGGAGGACCTGTCAGTCCTGTGTCAGTTTTGCCCAACATGGAATGCTGAGCATGGTCAGTCCCTCACACACCTTGGTCCTGGGGATTGGTACTGGGCTGCACGTGGCACAGTCACCGTCAGGGGAGGCGTCTGCAGCCTGTAAAAGGGGAACCTGTAATATTGGGGGGGTTACACTCAATGGTCTAATGGTGGGGGGGACTTGGTAAGTGACAGCACAATGGCACTCAAGATGGGGAGGGGTCAGGTCTACATGGGGCACCGGGACATCAACACCAACCGGCTCAGTGAGGGGGACAGGGGTCTCCACAACAATGACTATGAGATTACAGATTAGTGAGGGAAGAAGGAGACTGATCCAAGGGGGGGAACCTACACATGATGCTCTTCCAGCATGATGGGAGTGGCATTCAGCGTCACAGTGGGGAGGTGGGTTGGAAGGTGGTCTCATAATAAAACCTCAGCATTAGTGTACAGGAGATGCTTCTCATCCCTCCAGATGAGCAAGAGATAGTGCTGTCGGCATCTTTGCATGTCTAGGGATGGGGTGTCTCACATCTGCCACATTCGCCGGGAGGAGTTGACATCACAGGGACTGGGAGGCCATCCATTGCCAATAGCTCTAAAGGTGACCACCGCTCTGAACCTCTCCGGGAGTGGCTTGTTCCAAGGCTCCACTGGGGATCTCTGTGAGATTTCTCAAACATCTGCTCACAAATCCATCTGAGAGATTACTGGCACCCTCTGTAACAAGGCTCACAATTACGCTCCGGCCAGTTCTCCCTTGCTCCAGGCCAGTCAGGCTGCCAGAGCAGTGGGATTTGCAGCAATCTCCGGATTCCCCAGGTGCAGGATGCCATCGACTGCACACATCTGGCTTTAGGAGCTCCCTGGCAACAGCCACAACCAGGAAAGGGTTCCAGTCTCTCAATGCGCAGCTGGTCTACAACCACCTCAAGCAGATTATGCAGCTCTGTGTGAGATACCCTGGAGGCTCCCATGACTCCTACATCTTGAGTCACTCACAGTGCTGCAGATCTTCAAGGGCCCTCAGCGCTTCCAGGGTTAGCTCCTCAATGACAAAAGCTACCAGCAAAAGACATGGCTGATGATGCCTGTTCAGCAGCCACAAAGTACCTTAGAGGAGAGTTGTAACGCTGCTCACTCTGCAACACGCTCACTGATTGAGCAGATCATTGGTTCCTTGAAGATGCGTTTTTGATGTCTGGACAGGTCAGGTGGAGCTCTCCAGTACAATCGCCAGAGGGTCTCTCACATCAGCATGGCTTGCTGTGCCCTACACAACCTGGCACTCCAAAGTGGGAGTGACTTGGCAGAAGGAGAGATGGAAGAGCTGTACATCTCTGATGATGAGGACGTACGAGACTCTTTCACCAATGTCTTTCATGTTGGGTCCACCTTAACACACTTGTTGCCATCTCCAGCATCTCAGTGAAGCACTTCAATCTCTGAATGAACTGTTCCACTCTCACGTCGCGATGTCCTCACCCTTGGAAGGCAAGGCAACCTCTGGAGCATGTGGCCTTTCTGTAATGTGATAACAACTCAAACATGGCATTTTGTGAGCAGAGTTAAGATGGTGCAGCCTCTTCAAGCAACTCCCCAACATTCCACTGTCTACAGCAGCCTTCAGGAGGCTGGAGCAGCCCTGCAATCCTCGGTGCACTTGTGGCAGTATGCCTGAAGTAGCAAGATACCTTAAGGAGGACAATCCTCACTCAGTGGTTCTTGCCTTGAAGCCTGAGGTCTTACCTGAATCCATCCTGTGATATTTCCCCACAGGTAATCATTCATACAAGACAAGTCTTCAGGCCTCATCATTGTACTGAGTCCCCAATGTGAGATCAATCTTCAGGACGCAGCCGCCTGTAACTCTCAGTCAGGGATGTGAGGCTGCACTTCAGCTCACCTTTCAGTGGACCGTGAAATATCCAGCAGCATCATCGTCTGATCTCTGTCAAGCACTCATGATCATGCCTCCATTTGGATTTTACCAGGTTCCTGGACAGCATAGCCTTGGTATCAGTGGGGCTAAAAATGCAGACACTCCATTGAGGAACTGAATACTCTAATCTTCGATAATGAAGAGCACATATCAGGTGTATTGGAGCTTCACTCTGATCCTATTTGAGGCCTCCACATTTTTACTCCACCAGTCTGACACATCCACACGGAAACCAGACACACTGATGTCATTGTAAGTAACACATAACCATGTCGACTGAGCATCTGAGAGCTGGCACAGGACACTAGCCAGCATCTGGCCCAGTCACTAGGCACTAGGCAGCATCCTCCCATGTCAAACTCCGGCATCTGAGGCCTTTACACACACCTCCTATCTCACGTAGTTTTAACCATCTAGCAGGAATTGTAAGGCTCAATGTGTGTCAGTGAGGCCCATAGTTCTGCAGCACAGACCCCAAGCCGGCTCTAGAACTCGGACCCACTGAGGTGTGTGTCTCTGCACTGGTGGAGGGTGCAGGTGAACGCAGTGATGGCTCTACATCTAGTGGGTCCTCAGGATCCTCATATGAGGTGGTCTGGGGGCTGGGGCTGGTGGGCTGGCTGCTGGTGAGGCTCTTCTGTTTCCCACTGTTGCCTGTCAAAGAGAGAGATAGTGATTGGCTGCGTAGTGACCAACATTGCAAAGCACTCACAGCTTCAGTCCGAGGAGCTGTTAATGGGTCCTCATTGGCTTGGGAGATGCTGATCTTGCCCTCGGCACAGGCACAGTTCCAATCCCCACCAGTCAGCTCTGCCACGTACTCTTCAAACCGAGTGGCCTGAGCTCAGGTATTCCCCCTCCGGTCTGGGATCTCTCCCTGTTGTTGTGGGTGATCTTGTCCGGCATAAAGACAGAAGGAGGGACTGTGAGCTGGCTGGATACCAAAGCAGATGATAAGCATGCCTGCCTTCTGTGTGTGCTGAGTGGACCTGTGTAAGAGCTGAGGACGTGATTTGTGCAGGATGTGAGAGGAGATAAAGATGTCAAAGTACGTGTGGTAGAGTCAGTGGTGATGTCCCTTGTGCTGGTAGTGTGTGATCTTCCTGTGGACTGTAACCCTGCGAATGCCTGATGGGCTTGTGAGAGTGTAAGTTGAGAGTGAGGAGAAGGTGGAATTATCCTGGTGGAGCAGATGAGATCATTCATCCTTTTCCTGCATTGGATATCTGTTCTGCTCTGGGGCAGAACATTAGCACTGACCATATCAGGAAGATATAATAATTTTCATAATGTTATTGGAACTTGTTGTAGAGTAATAGTGGGGTCTGTGTCTTTTGCAGGTGGCGGGGGCAGGGGGGGGCGGGGGGGGGAGGGTGGTGGGGTTGCGTGTGTGTGTGTGTGTGTGTGTGTGTGTGTGTGTGAGACTCAATTGAATTAAAGGCAGCTGTCTAAAGGCTCTGATGTAACAGCAGGTTTGAAATGTAAAGTAGGTAAACATGGGGGAAAGTTTTAGAATTTAAGGTGTAAAGGAAACATTTGCATTTCTAAAATAAACCAGACTAGCCTGAATTCAAAGGAAAGACTGAAATGTTTCACCTAGCCAGGAGAAATTAAGAAATGATGTGTTTATTTTTCCCAAAGGTTACTGGTAAAATTGGTGTTTTGATGGGTTTTTATAATTGGAGAGGTAAAAGTCTAAAGACATAGTGAAACAATGGGAATTTGCATTCAAAGGGGAAAATATGTATAAAGGAGTGTATAAGGGCAGGCATTCAAAGATTTAACACAAGTGTGAAAAGCTTCCAGCATCTAAGCCTCAAGCTGCTGTCTACAGGGAACTGAAGCTGGGAAAACCTCACTTTGAATTGGACTGTTCAGGGTATTGTGTGTTACTTTGCCTGGGTCTTTTAAACTCTATGTGTCTCACTGCTGCCTTAATGGAGGTGTAACTGGGCTTTAGGTTAAAATTTGTAGATCTATGTATGTGCTCAAAATCATTTCTTCAATTAATAAATGTTTAATTTAGTTTTGTAAGAAACCTATAAGACTTGGTGGCCTTTTTATTGAATTCAAAGCCTGTATCTTGAAATAAGTACAACTTGCAAATATTTGTGGCAGCTGCTTCAAGTTTCCCTCTGGGATTCGGGCAGCTTGGCATTTACCATCTGCCTGTCATAACAGGTGACCTGCTCCCAAGCCGATGTGGCATGGTTGCTGGACCTCTGGTGTGTGCCGGGGTGCGGTTTAAAAATGGCACCTGCAAAGTTGAGCCAATGTGGTCATGGGGGCGGGGGGTGGGGGGGTGGGGTGGTGGGGGGGGGGGGGGTGGCGAATCCCATCCCCCACCCCCACAACAAGATATGACATGCATCGCCATCATGCATATTTAATGAGCTGAAAAGTGGCCAATCTGGTGTGGAAAACTGCCAGGATTGCTGGCGGGTTCCGTGCCACTTCCCCACCTGCCACCATGCTTAGTCTCCGGAGCGGAAAATTCCACCCAAGATTAGCAATGCAGCCGTGCAGCAGAGGCCTCATTAATATTAATTAGGCGAATCATGTCACAGGACAAACACTGACAGCAAGGCTTACCGTGAACAATACGTCCAACTCACAGCCCAGCTATTCGGAAGCAGGCGAATGTGTATCCTTACAGAGAGGGGGTCCAGCAGTCCATGACAATCTGTGCTTTGCAAATGAGACTTGCAGGGATGACCTATCTTCTAGTTATCATTCTCAGCAATAAACTAGATTTGAGTGTATGTTGCCAAAACCTGCTTTGTAGGTGCCTCTAAATTTCTGCTCAAGTCAGTATCAGGAAATATCCACCATTATAGCCAGTTATGGGATTTCATGGATCTAGAAAGCACGTCGCACAGAGTGATACAAACAGATGAGGAAAAAAAACTCATGTAAGGAGGGGTGAACTTATAATCAAACCAACAATTTGAGGCAGTGTCAACATTCATTGTAAATCAGGAAAGGTAAAGCATGAGTTATTTAAAGACAAAACAAAACTGCGGATGCTGGAAATCCAAAACAAAAACAGAATTACCTGGAAAAACTCAGCAGGTCTGGCAGCATCGGCGGAGAAGATGCTGCCAGACCTGCTGAGTTTTTCCAGGTAATTCTGTTTTTGTTATGAGTTATTTAAATGCTGGTTACAGGTTGGACAAGGCCCAGTCTGCATTGTGTAGAGGAGCAGGAGGCACTGTCTTGCAACCTGTGCCTATCATACGGCTGGTGGAAACCCAGATTAAAACTTGCTAGTTTTGCAGACGCCGATGGCAGGAAGAGCAGCTGTTCTAACCGATCTCAACTCTCAACTCTCAGCAGCTTCACTCTGAGGCCGAGGTTGGGGCTCCGAGGGAGGGTCTGCAGTGAACTCGGAGGTCATGAGTGGATACTCCTGACACCCTCTGAAATAAAGGAGCTTCACCAACTAATGAGGAGGCAGTAGGTGGATGATCTTTAAAGGAGGAGTTTGTTCATCTGCTGTTTATTGAAACACAATCAGGCTAATGTGTCATTTAGTGAAAAAACAGAAAATGCTGGCAGACTCTCAGCAGGTCAGGCAACACCTGCGGAGAGAGAGAGAGAACAAGTTTATGGGGGTTTACACTGACAGGATCAGCTGCAGCTCTGGTTTCACTTGAACTGTTTGTGTGTTCAGGGTGAAGCTGGGTAAACGCTGGCATTGTCCCCAATCACCCGTGCAGGTTAGGGTCAAATTTCCTCCAACATTTCAGGGCGATGACCTTTATCAGTTTATCATGCCTGACCTGCTGAACATTTTTCAGCATTTTCTTTTTTTTTATTTCAGATTTTCAGCATCCATGTTAAGGTGCTTTTGTGTCATTTATAGTGGCCTCACTTTCTTGAGAAACAAGGAATTACACTAATATGTTTTGACATAGTTGCAAGGAATGGATGGTGAGGAAATGGGTCTAAATTGGAGGGGGAATATGACATCCTATTGGAGACACGTCTCCAGGATCTACATGATGTCATTTATTTGCTCGAGCTGTTTTTGACCGATTGCTATCTATTGTTGCATCAGCCACTGAACAGCAGGATGGTGGCATTTTGCATGATGTAATATAACAAACAAAAAGGCAGGCTGGGGAGGTCACTCAGTCCATTGTTAGTGGCACAGAATGGCTCGTTTCTGTAAACGAGAACCCCATGTTATTCTGCCGTTACACCGGTGAACAACTGCTAGTGTGTGTGTGCTGGCAAATTGCCACAGGAGTGAAGTTTGCATAGCAACCATTGTTGCCTTGGTGAGGCCAGGAAAAAGGCCTTTAAATGTGTGTTTGCATAAATTTGCAACACTCATGAAGCTGACACCTCCTTTCGCACCATATTAAAGGTGGAACCGTTGTGTGTACTGTTTCCTGGCTTGTGAAAAATGCGTGTACACCTTAATTATGTGGAAGCTTAAAAAAGCAGTGGAACAGCCAACAGTACACAACATGCAATTAGTTCATTGTTAATTTTCCCATGACTCAGTCAGAATGGAAACCAATTTATATTTGAATCATCTGACATCTGGTAAATTAATATTCTAGAGAATTATAATCCTTGGCATTATAGTAGTGAGAATAAAGATCGTTTGGCTCTGAATAACGTTCTCTGAATTTCCCACTACCCCTTAGAAATATTCCAGTCCTAAATGAACTGCACTGAATTCCTGTCGGTTCGGTTCACTGAGTGTCAGTCAGTGAATTCCTGTCGGTTCGGTTCACTGAGTGTCAGTCAGGCAACATGAACGTGACAATTTGGTCAGTGTGACAGTTGAGGGCTTGAGCAATCGGGGACAGCAAGGCCTTGCTGCTCAAGCTCCTATTTAAATAAAATGTAAAAGACAAGTCCTTGTTTTCACCCTTTTCCAGGTGTTGATTTTACATTAAATATTAGTGCTATCAAATTAGGTTCAAAATTAAGGCTTAAAACTCTGCCGAATGCAGATCGGCACTGATCTGCATTATTGTGAAAGATGTACAACCCGAAAAGCAAATTAGATGGTGCGTGATTGCGTGAATCTGCCGCAAGATCTAACCAAGCCTTTTTTTTTTGGTTGTGTGTGCTAGCACTTCACATCATGAACTCTGTGCTGCTGTGAACCATTTTGAGAAATGGTTTCCTTGTCCAGTGTTACTCAGCATTGAGACCCTGTTGCTACAGTAACAGTTTGATTTAGTCTAGGCTGTTAACACTCTCGTGTTAATGCTTAACAATAACAGAGTTCACTTAATACATGATTTGAACACTAATTATGGTTGAATTGTTTTCTTTTTTTCCTGCTATTTCCTAACGTATTGCATTCATTTAACCTGACATTTTGGGCTAGGATTTCTTCAATCTGATTTGTTCTCGCCCACGGCAATTTACAGCTGAATTCGCTGAGAATCTCATTGGTATCCACCAGAAGGTGAAACATGGTCATAACCCAAGCATAAATAAGCAGTTGCACTTCAGGAAATTGTGGAACATCAGCTGTCCTCCTTCTTCAGCCCCTCATTATCTTACTGATGTTATGAATATGAATATGAAGCCATCACACAATCATTATGTGACTACACTTTAAAAGTACTTCAGTAGCTGTAAAGTACTTTGAGACATCCAGTGGTGGTGAGAGGCGCTATCTAAATGCAAGTCTTTCTTTACATTTCATAAAATGCTATTGTGGACTCCATGTCACTGATTCTGATGTCATAAAAAGACATACAATGATGCGGAATTTATAATGCAGGTCTCAATAGGGAGAAATGTTTTAAATTGCAAAGAAAATTGCTTTAAAACATCAAAAATAGTGAGTTTGTAGCCTCCATACATTTACACGCATTCAGAACTTAGGTTAATGCAGGAAATGCCCATTCTCTGCTTTACAGAGCTGTATGCAGGGTCATAACTCAGGAGCAGTGCAAATGACCAAGGAGATTCACAAATAGCAAGGCTCTGGTGTAAAGCCAAGGTGTCACAAACATGAACTTCCTGCGAAAAGGAAGGCAGGCTATTATTGCACTGAAAGATACAGATTCCAGGCCCTTAAGATTTTATTAAATGCTCAGGAGGGAAAAATCAGTAAAATCTGGGAAATGCGAGTGCTGGTCCGAACTGTTTTTTCCTTCCTGGATGCAGGCTGGTTGTTGATGTTGATAAATGTCGATAACAAGCCATTTTTTAAAAAAGAAAACTGATAAACGAACGTGGTCTAAATGATAACCGGACCTGCTTCATTCAAGTGTATGTAGCATTTCACTAACAAGTAGTAGTGCAAGTATTATGTTTAAAGCTGTTTAGGATATATTTTTATTTATCCATGGGATGTGGGCTTCGCTGGCTGGGCCAGCATTTATTGCCCATCCCTAATTGCCCTTGAGAAGGTGGGTGATGAGCTGCCTTTTTGAACCGCTGCAGCCCCTGGTTACTTCATGGTCAATGCAGCAGTTTAGCAGAACAAAAGCTTTACCTGTGCTTCTAGCCCATAGCATTGTTACAGATGTGCAACTCACCTGATATAAACAGGCACCTCCCTCAATTATTCCAATCGGTATTTTGTCTGTACCGCTCAGAATGAAATTCACGTTAAGTTAAAGTAGCTCCTGACGTGAATCCCTTGCTGACTCTGAACAGGTTTAAAAAATATATTTTTGTCTAATCCAGTTCCAAGTGGAATCATTTTCCATTTGATTCTGTCATGTTCAATGTACCTTCCTCTCTCCCTCTCACACATGGCATGAGTTTTAAAAAATGCAACTGAATTAAGGGTTTTTTTTCATTCATTCATAGATTGTGGGTGTTGCTGGCTGGGCCAGTGTTTATTGCCCATCCCTAATTGCTCTTGAGAAGGTGGTGGTGAGCTGCCTTTTTGAACCGCTGCAGTCCATGTCATGTAGGTGCACCCACAGTGCTGTTAGGGAGGGAGTTCCAGGATTTTGATCCAGCAACAGTGAAGAAACAGCAATATATTTCTGTTATGTTTTAATATTGATACCATCAATAACCTTTTAGAGATCTATAAATACTCACACAGGCGCAAAGGTGGGTGAACAAGGTGCTTCGTTTATTGACTGCAGTAACTGAACTACAGAACAACATGGATTCTGTGTTCCCATAATGCATGGCTTGCAAAGTATGGCAAGCCAAACAAGAAATTCAATACATAACAATTTCCATGTCAGGATGATGAGTGGCTTGGAGGGGAACTTGCAAGTGGTGGTGTTCCCATGAGTCTGCTGCCCTTGTCCTTCTAGGTGGTAGAGGTTGCAGGTTTGGAAGGTGCTATCGAAATAGCCTTGGTGAGTTGCTGCAGTGCATCTTGTGGATGGTACACACTGATGCCACTGGGTGCTGGTGGTAGAGAGAGTTGTTGCATAGGGTGCCGATCAAGTGAACTGCTTTTGTTCTCGATAGCATCGAGTTTCTTGAGTGTTGTGGAAGCTGCACTCATCCAGGCAAGTGGGGAGTATTCCAACACACTCCTGAATTGTGCCTTGTAGATGGTGGACAGGCTTTGGGGAGTCAGGAGGTGAGTTACTCACCACAGGATTCCTAGCCTCTGACCTCCCCTCGTAGTCACAGTATTTATATGGCTAGTCCAGTTCAGTTTCTGGTCAATGATATGTTGATAGTGGGGGTTTCAGTGATGGTAATGCCAGTGAATGTCAAGGGACAATGGTTGAATTCTCCGTTGAAGATGGTCATTGCCTGGCACTTGTGTGGCACAAATGATACTTGCCACTTGTCAGCCCAAGCCTGGATATTGTCCAGATCTTGCTGCATTTGGACATGGACTGCTTCAATATCTGAGAACATAAGAACATAAGAAATAGGAACAAGAATAGGCCATTTGGCCCCTCGAGCCTGCTCCACCATTCAATAAGATCATGGCTGATCTTCTTGTGTTTTGAATTCTGCACTCCCATCTACCCCCAATAACCTTCAATTCCCTTGCCAAACAAGAACCTATCTACATTTGCCTTAAAAATATTCAATGACCCCGTCTTCGCCACCTTCTGAGACAGAGAGTTCTAAAGTCGCACAACCCTCTGAGAGAAATTTTTTTCCTCACCTCTGCCCGAAAAGGGCGACCCCTAATTTTAAAACAGTGCCCCCTGGTTCTGGACTCACCCACAAGAGGAAACATCCTTTCCACATCCACCTTGTCAAGGCCGTTCAGGATCTTGTAAACTTCAACCAAATCACCCCTCACTCTTCTAAACTCCAGTGGAAACAAGCCCAGTCTGTCCAACCTTTCCTCATAAGGCAACCCACTTATTCCAGGTATCAATCTAGTAAACCTCCTCTGAATTGCCTCCAATGCATTTACATCCCTCCTTAAATAAGGAGACCAAAACTGCTCACAGTATTCAAGATGCGGTCCCACCAATGCCCTGTATAACTGAAGCATAACATCCTTACTTTTATGATCAATCCCTCTCATAATAAAGTGTAGCATTCCATTAGCCTTCTTAATTACTTGCTGCACCTACATGCTAACTTTTTGTGACTTGTACTAGAACACCAAGGTCTCTTTGTACCTCAGAATTATGCAGCCATTCTCCATTTAAGTAATACTTTGCTTTTTTGTTCTTCCTGCCAAAGTGAACAACTTCATATTTTCCCACATTAAACTCCATTTACCAGATCTTTGCCCACTCACTCAACCTATCTATGTCCATCTGCAACCTCCTCATGTCCTCTTCACAACATACTTTCCTACCTATCTTTGTGTCATCTGCAAATTTAGTTGCCTTGTCTTCACTCCCCTCATCTAAGTCATTGATGTAGGAGTCACAAATAGTGCTGAACACCGTGCAATCATCAGTGAACATCCCCGTTCTGACCTAATGTGAGAGGGAAGGTCATTGATGAAGCAGCTGAAGATGGTTGGGCCGAGGACATTACCCTGAGGAACTCCTGCAGTGATGTCTTGGGACTGAGATGATTGACCTTCAACAACCGCAACCATCTTCCTTTGTGCTAGGTATGACTCCAAACAATGGAGAGTTTTCCCCCTGATTCCCATTGACTTCAAAATTGCTAGGGTTCCTTGATGCCACACTTGGTTAAATGCTGCCTTGATGTCAAGGGCAGTCACTCTCACCTGACCTCTGGAGGTCAGATCTTTTGTCCATGTTTGCACCGAAGCTGGAGTGAGCTCAGGAGCCAAGTGGCCCTGACTGAGCTTTGATAAGCAACTTATAGCTGTGTAACTGCCTCTTGATAGCACTATCAATGACCCTTTCCACCACTTTACTAATGATCAATATGTAAATATTATAATATCATGAGACAAAAATCCTTGTAAATACAAAATGTACAGAAAGGTTAAAGGGGGAGGAATGTAGTAATTATAGCTTTGATAAATGTAGGACTGTTGCTTTAAGAATAATCCCATGTTGTAAGATCACATGATCTGTGTAAATCAATGAGTTTGCAGTGCAGGGAACCTCTAGGCGAGAGTTCTTCTTTAGTTATAGAGTTTGATGCACACATGTAGCTGCTGCTGCTGTCTTGTAAATAAAGTTTAATGTTTCCACCAAGAAAAGTTGCCTGGACAATCAACTTCATAACAGCCCTGCTTTTTGTGTACAGGACATACCTGGGCAATTTTCCACATAGCCGGGTAGGTGCCAGTGTAGTAGCTGTACTGGAACAGCTTGGCAAGAGGGGTGCAGCAAGTTCTGAAGCACAAGTTTTCAGTAGTATTGCCGGAATATTGTCAGGGCCCAGAGCCTTTGCAGTATCCAGTGCCTTCAGTGTTTATTGTTGTCATCTGGAGTGAATTGAATTGGCTGAAGACTGGCATCTGTGATGTTGGGGACCCTCGGAGTAGACTGAGATGGATCATCCACTCAGCACTTTTCGCTGAAGATTGTAGCAAGTACTTCAGGCTTGTCCTTTTTTTTAAGTTGTTTAATTGTCCGCTATCAATCCTGGGACAGAACTGTAGAGATTTGATCTGATCCATTAGTTGTGGGATCGCTTAGCTCCGTCTATCGCGTGCTGTTTCTGTATTTTGGCATGCACGTACTCCTGTGTTGTGTCGATATGCCTATTATCCCAGTTGTGGTATATTTTGACAGTGACAATTAGAACTCTGTAGCCTGATCACACAGCCAGCTATGTGCCACTGAACTCTATTGTCCTGGCACACTAAAGAATCATTCTTGTCTTAGCTACCTCCATCTTTGGTTTCTGTTATAATGTGAGGAATTAACCTGAGGCTCTGTTTTCAGGTGGATATTGTTTGCACCATGTGTAAGCCTCAATCGGAATTTAGTTAAAATAAAATAATTTTGTTAAACTGCACTGACCCCAGCAAGGTCCCATTTATATCTCATTTTCTCATTCACAGGTATGATGGTTTCATGGCCTTATCAACCCCTGATCACTTTGCCCAACTGGCTATTTCCCAGGTCTTATCAATCAGTACTGGGAGGTTATTTAACCACAGAAGCCATCACAGCTGAATTTAATCCTGCAACTTGAGGAACATCAGCCCAGCATGTGTAGCCAATAGGCCCAGCTCATTGTGTGAGATGTGTGAGCTCAACACCAACGTGGGATTCAAACTAGAGCCTTTTGCCCTGAGTCAGAAGCTTATTGTCCAGAGTGAAAAACTATTGAAGAGATTGGACAATTGTACACTTACACACATAACAGGAAGCTAGCCAGTAACACAAATCATATTCCCTGCAGAGTGAGAGGGTATGGATTCAGATCAATAATTTGATGTATTAGGAGATTACAATACTAGTGAGCTAGTGAACAGCTGGCTGGCTGAGAGAAATGATTCTCATGGGAACGGAAACCAGTGCAGGTTCCAGTACAGCCTCCAAGAATTATCATAAGAATCACAGGAAACGGAATGACCATTTTGCACATAAAGGGCAGAATTCTGAGTTCATCGGGCGAGCAAGGTCGGTGGGCCTGAGTGTGAGCAGGAAACAGGCCACAGCCCTTGATAGGCCCCCGAACGTAATTTCACGCTGGCGGGTAAATTAAGGCCCATCCACGGTGGAACACAGCTCCGCACTGGGTGAGAAGGGACGAGGAGAGGCGAGGGCCTGTTAGTCGCTGGGCTCAATGGTGACCCGGCAACTGCTTTAAAAATGGCCCAGGCAGCCCCTGGAAGAACGTCTCCTCTGCTTTAGCAAAGAGATTGAGTCGAGTGCGACTGGAGATGTCAGGTGGGAGGGCAGGTCAAGTGGGCACTCAGCACCCCGCTTTTCTGATGAGTACATCGCTGTCCTCCTGGAGGAGGTGGCTGCCAGGAGGGACACCCTTGACCCCAGAGATGGGGGGAAGGAGGCCAGCGCACCTCACCAAGTTGGTATGGGAGGAGGTGGCAGCGCAGGTGAGCAGCCATGACATGGTGCGGCGCTCCTGGGTGCAGTGCCGGAAGAGGTTCAATGGCCAGCTGTGCTCAGGAAGGGTGAGTATCATGTTGGCATGGGTCAGTGTGCAGAAGTGTTAAGGTCTGGCCATCCCCCCGTGGAGCTCAGGGGTGTTAGACTCTGAGTGCCGACTGTCAATGGTGCCAGAGCTGGCCAAGGGGATGAGCCCTGGCTGCTTGGACTGAGTGTCTTGCGGCTCGAGGGCCACAACTCGGATGTGCCCTGCGAGGTGTTCCTCAGCTGGGGTTGGCCAGGCTGCAATGGTGCTGCAGGCAGCGAGGGGACTCATCAATGCTCCTCTGTCCTTTCAGGAGAAGACAAGCCATAACCAATCAGTGAGGGCACAGACAGGCAGAGGGCAGTCCAACCTCCTGCTGCTCAGCAGGTTTGAGCAGGATGCCCTAGAGCTGGAGATCTGGCTCCCTGTGCAACCGGGCATGGAGGGGTGAAGGTCAGAGTGCAGTGCACAGAGGTGAGAGTTCGGATTATGCATTCAGGTGTAGTCGCTTCATTGATGGGAGCCTCGAACCTGGAGTCCCCATTGATCATTGAAAGACGAGGGCACCATGATGCAGATCTCCATCGTCTCACCAGGGTGCCTGGCACGCACAGTGACAGTGTGATGAGTTTAATAATGACATGTCCTTGTTCTCTTTTTTAGATTCGCCAGAATGCACTCGCTCTTCAGACCCCAAAAGTCCACCCCTGACACCGGAGGACCACCGGGCTTCATTTGTACCTGTGTCACATCCACTCTCTGAACCAGGCACCAGCGCAGATACCAGAGCCTCAGTGGGAATTAGATCGGCAGCTAGAATGTTGGTGCACATTGGTGAGGACACTTCACACTCTCTCGAGGTGCAGGGGGAGGCAGAGAGTGCCCAGGGCACTTACAGTCAGAGGGCTGCTGGAGACCAGGATGATGTGGAGTCAAAGGCAGGTGATGAGCCTCTGGAGTCATCCATTAGGCAGCAGTTGCTGGATGTCCAGCGAGATGTACAGTAGGATCTGGCAGAGTTCCATGAGGGTATGCGTGCCATGGTCTCTTTTGTGGATGGGTTAATGTAGAGCATGAGCACTGCTTTGAACCCCATGGCCGAGCGCACTGCCTCCTCCATTGAGAATAGCAGTAAGGAGCAGGACCCCTGGGCAACAGCTCCCTCCCTAACTCAGCAGCACTGAGAACAATAGCAACACCTCGAGTATCACCCTATCAAACCTACTACATACCGGAGACTAAGTGGTACCTTTAAGGTTGTTATGGGTGTCTACATTAATGTGAACCCAATTGTTATTGATCACACTCAACGCTAATTATTACTTATTCAATAATGATTGAAATTAGCATTCACTTCAACATTTTCTATCTGTTAATAGAATAGATATAATACGCATCATGGAGCAATGCTGTTTATTTTACTCTGGAGCATTTAGATAGATCGTTACGAAAAGTGCTTTCTGATTCTCGGATCTTGTTAATGGAGAACGACCTCACTGAGCTTCTCTTCCTCAATATCAATCCCCATCAGGGGCTGCTATCCAGGCCAATGCTGCAATCGGCTAGAAACCCAAACAACAAGTGTTCACTCCAACAGGTGCTTTAATACATTGGCAGTGCAGCACTCCCTCAGTACTGACCCTCAAAGAGTACTGTGCTTCCTCAGTACAGACCCTCCGACAGTGCAGCTCTCCCCCAGTACTGCAGTGGAGTATCTGCCAGCATTTTGTACCCGAGTCTGTTTTTGCCTTTGTGCACTCAGAAGAGAGCTGAGCTGGGTTGAGATCTAAACTGTGTTACACACTTTCCATTGCAACAACTGTCTTGATAACCAACCCATTCTCAAGATTTTTTTTGTGCTGAAGGCTTGTGGAATTGTTGGAAGAAATCATCATTTGTTATATGAAGTGATATAGTAAGAATTAGGCAGTCTTCTAAACTTGGAGAGTTAGTGGAATATTAACTCTGATAAGATGATAAGTTAATTTACTCAAGAATAGTTTCAGAGTGATTCACTATTAGATTAAACATTAAACCAAGCCATTCAGTGATTGGTGGGCTACCTTTAGGTTTACCCACCTTTGTTTTTACAGAAGTTGCCTAATTACTTTTAATCAGAGCCATAACGATTATCTGTTGGCAAAAATACAACCAGTTTACGTAAAATTTTAACTTCCAAGCTCGGTATACGATAAATGTAAAAGTCAGACAGAAATCAGAATTTTTTTTATCAATTTGCTGCAGTATTGAACATGGGGAGTCAGGGCAAAGCGGAGCAGCAATAACATGTGGGGCATTATTGACAATTCACTTCTCATTCTAAAGTCTTAGTCAGTGGGGCAATTATGGTGTGTGGCAGCCTGATACCTGAGTCAGATTTAACTATGTCCTCTAAGCCCTGGGTGTCAAATAGGACCCCTGGAGGCACTTGAAGAGGGTGAGGAATAGGCTGGTTCCTATGTTAAGCTGGGCATCAGGTCAGGCCAGTGGTGGGGTGGGGGGGATGAGGGTGTGGGAGAGGAGAGGTCTAACCTGGAGAGGGATTTGAAGAGGTTGGCAGCAGAGGAGGTGCACTCCTGTCCGGGGCCAACACAAAGACCCTGCAGATTTCCTGGACTTTGTTTTGAACAGCCTCCAGTGTTATCTCTAAGGATCTCTGGCTAAAAGCTTTGTACAACAGAGAGAATGTATCACACTCTAAACATTTGTAAACTGGGTCCTACAGCAGCACACAATGCAGATTTACCCAATGCCATTGCTTTTGGAAGACAGGAAAATCTTATCATGGGATGTCTAGATTGACTATCCATTTGACGGCCTCCTGAGATGTCAAGTGTTGAAGTGTTGAGATATCTCCACAACCCAGGAGTTGAGGACAACCAATAAATGGTCTCCCTGTGTTCATCACAGTTCATCAAGAACTTGCCAGTTAATGTAATCAGGAAGCTGATCGAACACCCGGAAGTGGCCTCTCAGCCTGAAAGCATCTCCCTAATTTACAGAGTGAAATGCCTGTTTCAGGTTGGTACCCAAATCATTATAATGTTCATGAGTCCATATCACAGAACCACAGAATTTTAAAGGCACAGAAAGAGGCCATTCGGCCCATCATGTCTGACCTAGTACCATTGTTCTGCTTTTCCCTGTACCCCTGCACATTGTTTCTATTCAAATCATCATCTAATACCCTCTTGAAAGCCTCAATTGAACCTGCCTCCACCACACTCCCAGGCAGTGCAATCCAGACCCAAACCACTCGCTGTGTGAAAAAGATTTCTCTCATTTCACATTTGCTTCTTTTGCAAATCATTTTAAATTTGTGCCCTCTCATTCTTGATCCTTTTATGAGTGGGAACAGCTCCTCCCTATCTACTCTGTCCAGCACTCTTATGATTTTGAACATCTCCATCAAATCTCCTGTTAGCTTTCTTCTCTCCAAGGAGAACAGTCCTAACCCTTCCAATCTATCCTCATAGTTGAAGTTTCTCATCCCTGGAACCATTCTTGTAAACCTCTTCTGCACTCTTTACAATGTGTTCACATCCATCCTACAATATGACACCCAGATCTGTACACAATACTCCAGCTGAGGTCTAACGAGTGTCTTATATAAATTCAGTATAACCTCCCTGCTGTTGTACTCTGTGCCCCTATCAGTAAAGCCCAGGATACTATATGCTTTATTAACTGCTCTCTCCACCTGCTCTGCCACCTTCAGTGATCTATGTACATAACCACCCAGGTCTTTCTGCTCCTGCGCCCCCTTCAAAATTTCACCCCCTATTTTGTATTGTCTGTCCATGTTCTTCCCAACAAAATGCCAGACTCACACTGATATTACAAAATTCAGAGATCTAATGCCAATTTTACATTGAAAGAAACACATGACTATGAATTGAATTTCTGTGCCACACATTCTATCCTTATTTTTGTATAATTTTATTTTGTTACCATTGAGAAAGAAATAAAAAATCTTCCAGCAATTCAGCAGCAGCAAAATAGATGTTTGAAGCAAAAGGATTTCTTTGTAATTCAGGATAAGGAAGGTCATGGGAGATGAAATGATGTGTTCTACTGTTGGTGCTGGCATTGATATTACAGCATGACAAATTTACACTGGTCATTTCCATTAGAAATGTGGACCATGAGTTTACAATGGAAATAGGCTGAAACTGAAGGCCTTCATGCTGAAGCCTTTAGGGCTCCTCTGCCCTTTAAGTGACCTCTCACTCTTCTGTTGCAGCAATGCTGTTAAATCCCTCGTTGATGGCCCTAGGTTCTCTCTGGTTAGCAGGGAACTCACCCTACATTCTAACAGGACCTTAACGCAGAGTCAAGGTCAGGCAGATCTCCTCCCCAATCCTCTAGGTGTAGAATGGGGAAAACTCAGCCCATGGTCTCTTTGCAACAGTCAACTCTATCTGCCTTGGCTGAAAGCAAAGCAAAACTGTGCAACTGGTTACTTAGAGACAACCACAGTTACCATCTTCATCCTGGCTGGACTTGGCCTGGGAAACTTCAGAACAGCAACTGAATGGAAAGACATGCATTGCAAATAAGAAAGCTAAATGCATCTGATACTGGAAACCTCAAACAAAAGTAAGGAATCCATGGAACACGCAACAGGTCAGCCCACACCTAGACAAATTAATGCTATGGGTATCAACCACACCCCCCCCCCCCGCCCCGCCCCACCACCAAACTAAAAAATAAGGGGTTGGCAAATACTCTAATCGAGTCAGAAAAAAGGGAAGAGGGAAGATGAAAGGGAGAGGGATCATGAACAGAATGTTGTAATAGATCACCATAGTCAAGGCACATGCCTCAACCAGGATTAGTGCAGAGGTAAACAAAAATAAAAATACCTGGAAAAACTCAGCAGGTCTGACAGCATCTGCGGAGAGGGACACAGTTAACATTTCGGGTCTGTATGACTCAACAGAACTAAGGAAAAATGGAAAAGAGGTGAAATATAAGCTGGTTTAAGGGGGGGTGGGACAAGTAGAGCTGGATAGAGGGCCAGTGATAGGTGGAGATAACCAAAAGATGTCACAGACAAAAGGACAAAGAGGTGTTGAAGCTGGTGATATTATCTGAGGAATGTGCTAATTAAGGGTAGAAAGCAGGACAAGCAAGGTACAGATAGTCCTAGTGGGGGTGGGGTGGGGTGAAGGGATCGAAATAGGCTAAAAGGTTGAGATAAAACAATGGATGGAAATACATTTAAAAATAATGGAAATAGGTGGGAAAAGAAAAATCTTTATAAATTATTGGACAAAAAGGGGGATCGGAAAGGGGGTGGGGATGGAGGAGAGAGTTCATGATCTAAAATTGTTGAATTCAATATTCAGTCCGGAAGGCTATAAAGTGCCTAGTCGGAAGATGAGGTTCCATTCCTCCGGTTTGCGTTGGGCTTCACTGGAACAATGCAGCAAGCCAAGGACAGACATGTGGGCAAGAGAGCAGGGTGGAGTGTTAAAATGGCAAGCGACAGGGAGGACTGGGTCATGCTTGCGGACAGACCGAAGGTGTTCTGCAAAGCGGTCGCCCAGTTTACGTTTGGTCTCTCCAATGTTGAGGAGACCACATTGGGAGCAGTGAATGCAGTAGACTAAATTGAGGGAAGTGCAAGTGAAATGCTGCTTCACTTGAAAGGAGTGTTTGGGCCCTTGGACAGTGAGGAGAGAGGAAGTAAAGGGGCAAGTGTTGCACCTTCTGTGGTTGCATGGGAAGGTGCTGTGGGAGGGGATTGAGGAGTAGGGGGTGATGGAGGAGTGGACAGGGTGTCCCGGAGGGAACGATCCTTATGGAATGCTGCCGGGGGGGGTGAAGGGAAGATGTGTTTGGTGGTGGCATCATGCTGGAGTTGGCGGAAATGGCGGAGGATGATCTTTTGAACGCGGAGGCTGGTGGGGTGATAAGTGAGGACAAGGGGGACCCTATCATGGTTCTGGGAGGGAGGAGAAGGTGTGAGGGCAGATGTACGGGAGATGGGCCGGACACGGTTGAGGGCCCTGTCGACCACCGTGGGTGGAAAACCTGGGGTAAGGAAGAAGGAAGAGTGCAAAGGTATGTTGAAGTGAAGACTCTGCAGCTTGGATTGGGAGGGTCTTGCTGCAAGCCTTAGGAAGGATGTCAAGAATGATCACATCGGGTACCATCAGGCATAGCTCTACAGTAAAGAGAGCAATCATGGATTAGGACAGAGGATAATGAGGCGGAACCATTTGCAGAGGACAACTGTAAACCAGAAAGAAGAAATGGGGACTGGAGAGGTGGAACAAGACAGAATGTTGCACTGATCACTGTTTCAATGAAATCCTTGACCCAGGTGCTGCACAACTTGTCCTGGCTAATATACATCCTGACATCCAATCTCATCCACTCTAACTAAGTGCCATGCGTGTCCATCTCTCATCTACTGCCCTCTTCAGAGACTGAGGTGAAATTGAGTAAGAAAAGCCTATAAAAGCCACAATTAAACCTGTCGCAGAGACAGCTTCTAAACATTTATTTTACCTTAGTTTTGGATTCGGATTAAATAATCCATTAAACTGATGTGATCAGTGTTGCAGTGTTAGCTCAGTACTAATCATGTCATTGACACACCTTACTAGCACTTCACTATGTGACAATAGCCCTTTTACTAAAATATCACAACTATGCAATGATAAAATGTTTTTCTTTTCATCACATGAGAAAATGGATGTGGAGCCAGTAATAGCAGACCCATTGATACTCTTGGCTTTGCTCACTTGCCAGCCTGCATATTTTCATAGCACCATCCATGTTTATGTCCAGGGTGGAGTGAAACTTGTGATTTTTACATATATAACATTTCAAACATTTACCAGGTGAGCATGTCTTGAAATGTCCCATTTCAATGTTTATGTCTCCAATCATTCCCAGGTCTGCACTTTCCAAAAAAATTATTTAGAAGCAAAATTATTCAAAGCAAATACCACAGAAGCTCTTATTTCCACATAAATCATGCAAATTCTGGGGAAAGAGAAACTAAAAGAGGTAAAATCCAAGTCCTCAATGAGAGAATGTGTAATTTAAAGAATTCCCATAGCCCCTGTAGTATAAGGGTCCGACACATATCGGGTTAATGTGGGACTGAGTACAGTACAACCCACACAGTGATGTAAGAGACACAGGACCCGCACCCAGGGTCAGTGTTGTGTTGGACAGAGCCAAGTGTACCAGCGAGCATGCAGACGGTCCCTAGCTTGGATCCTTTACTGTATATCTGTGCATTGTTCTAGTAGTTAATAAAGACTTAACAGTTAACCTACGTATGACTATGAAGACTTCTTCAACCTACTGAACTGTAACAAACACTCTACAACATGGTGGCAGCTTACAGAAAAACCCACGGCCACAGAAAATACAGAGAAAAACTAAAATGCTGAAAGACTGAGAAAAATATTCAGCAAAGCATTCTGACCTGAAAAGAAACTCCAGCAACAGAGAAGCAGAAGAAAATTCACCAGAAAAAGCTCCAAAGAAAGGGTTGGAAGCTGGAGGCAGAATTTTAAAATTCCTCACTGTAGCAGACGACTCCATTGATTTCTTTTGGAAATCCAGCTTCTAATCCCAGGGACCTAGCAGGGGTGAGTTAAATCTTTTAAAATTGTAGGCTACAGCATGTCATAGAGTCATAGAGGTCTACAGCACAGAAAAAAGCCCTTCGGCCCGTCGAGTCTGTGCCAGTCAAACAAGTACCTAACTATTCTAATCCCAATTTCCAGCACTAGGCCCATAGCCTTGTATGCCATGGCATCGCAAGTGCACATCCAAATACTTCTTAAATGTTATGAGGGTTTCTGCTTCTACCACCCTTTCAGGCAGTGAGTTCCAGATTCCCACCACCCTCTGGGTGAAAAAATTCTTCCTCACATCCCCTCTAAACCTCCTGCCCCTTACCTTAAATCTATGCCCCCTGGTTATTGATCCCTCCACCAAGGGAAAAAAGTTCCTTCCTGTCTACCCTATCTATGCCCCTCATAATTTTATGCACCTCAATCATGTTCCCCCTCAATCTCCTCTGCTCCAGAGAAAATAACCCCAGTCTATCCAATCTCTCATAATTAAAACTCTCCAGCCCAGGCAACATCCTGGTAAATCTCCTCTGCTCTCTCTCTAGTGCAATCACATCCTTCCTATAATGCGGATTCCAGAACTGCACACAATACTCTAGCTGTGGCCTAACCAGCGTTTTATACAGTTCCAGCATAACCTTCCTGCTCTTATATTCTATCCCTCGGCTATTAAAGGCAAGTATCTCATATGCCTTCTTAACCACCTTATCTACCTGTCCTGCTACCTTAAGGTAATCGTAAATAATTCAGAATCAGAAGTGCAGTTTGAAAAGACTCATTGCTAAAACCCTATCCCAAGTAGGTGTCTGAACACATGGCATCTGAGCTCGCTGCTAATTGGAAAAATTAACTAATTAAATAAGGCAGGAGCATCACAACTTCTAAACTCAGCAAAACAAAAGCCAGGATTCGAAAAATTTGTGACTTTGAAGTAAAACGCTGAGCAAGAGAACTCTGCAGGTAATCCATCTAGGCAGCCATTGTTGAAATCCTTTTCAAGCTGAGCGCCACTGTCATTGTAGCGGACCTGCTAAATCCAGCAAGCACAGAAACACCGTCTGTCTGCACCGTGAAATTCTGAAAGCTCTTAAAGGGGAACTTACATTTTTAAAAACTTGACCTTGGATCAGAATTCCACACTTCCAAATAAACTTGGACTTATCCAACGCCCAGATCAATCACATAACTGGGGACTTTGGAAGAAAAGATTTTAAGATGCAGCATCACTTCAGGTTTAGACACAAAGTCAGAAGCAGTTTAACAAAACCTTAGCTTTCTGGGGTATCCAAGTTCCTCGTTGATGTTTTGAGTCAGTATGACCCTTCTTCAGAGCTCGAAGTTTCTCATGGACTCAAACCGTTAACTCTGTTTCTCTCCCCACAGATGCTGCCAGATCTGCTGAGTTTTTCCAGCATTGTTTGTGTTTGTTGCAGATTTCCAGCATCTGTGGTGTTTTGCTTTATATCCAACTTCTTGCCTGTCAGTGACCATCACGGACTGAGAAGAATATGGATCTCTCTAGAATACTGTGTCCAATTCTGGGCACCGCACTTTAGGAAGAATGGGAAGGCTTCAGAGAGAGTGCAGTAAAGATTCACAAGAGTGGTTCCAGGAATGAGGGACTTTAGCTCCATGAATAGCTTGGAGAAGCTGTGGCTGCCCTCTTTGGCGAAGAGAAGGTGGAGAGGAGATTTGGCAGAGGTTTTCAAAATCATGAGAGGTCTGGACAAAGTAGCTAGGGAGAAACTGTCCCCAAGTGCTGAGAACCAGAGGACACCAATTGCCAAAAGATACAACGGTGACATGAGGAAATACTTTCTTTATGCAGCGAGTGGTTAGAATCTGAAATGGGCTGCTTGAGACTGTGGTGGAAGCAGACTCAATGGAGGCATTCAAAAAGGAATTGGATCATTTGTTGATAATTGGATAAAGAGAAACATTTGCAGGGCTATAGGGTGATGTTGGGGGGAGTAGGAGTGAGTGAGTTTCTCTTGCAGAGAGCCAGTTTGGATACAATGGACTGAATGGCCTCCTCCTGTACTATAATCATTCTGCACTACTTTACTCAGTAGTAGATGACAATTGTAGATGACGCGATTGCAAGGCAGGAAATCAATGAATCATCGGCTAAATCTGAAGACCTACTAAAATCTTTTGATGTTCATTTTAATTTAAGAAGCAATTAAATACCCGAAAGAGCTAAATTTAAAAAGCAAGTCCAGGGGCAATTCATTCATCAATGATCTGTACAGAAAGGCAGAGGGTTGTAAATATGGAGACTTAGGGCAGAATTTAGCCCTTGTCAGGTGGGCTGGGCAGGGGTGGGAGGGGGCAGTCGGGAAGCTGACTGCCGCCCACCATTAGGGCTGGACTGCACTGGCTGTGGCCCAGTGTGAAATGTGAGTGGCCGCGCTCAGCACTGCCTGTGTGGGCGGTGGGGCTGTGTGAGCACCAGTGCACACTTGCAGATCTCCTTATGAAGAGTTTTCAGAAAACTAAACAAGGGCTCATAAAATGTTCTAAAACATGTGCCCGCTCGCGTGGCTCTGTCACCTGAGCAGCCACACGTCATTAATTCAATTTTAGAATTTTAATTTTATTTGCTTTTGGAAACCACAGCCCCCCCCCCCTCCCCCCCCACCATACCACCACCGCCACCCCACCCCCCACCCGTGGATCAGGTTTCCTAAAAAGTGCAAAGGCCACTTGGCCTTTTTGCCCACCCGCCAGTCATAAATTTGGACAGGCAGCGAAGAATATAAGTTAATTAAGACTTTAATGGCCTTAACAGGCCTTTTAGTTGTTGGTGGGCCACCTGCCGATCCCTGCGTGTGTCAGCTGAGCAAAATATCGCGTGACTGCTCATTGACATCGGGACACTCACCCAACGACACTCACGTGGGCTGGGGATGCGCCCACTGAGGTAAAAATTTTGCCTTTAAAATCTGAACTCATCAGAGAAAGAATATTGGTTGGAGTAGTGGATGATGTGTTCTTTGACCTCATGCAAGCAAAGGAAGATCTAACCTTGGAAAAGGTAATCCTGACAGATAGGCAGTCAGAACTCTGTCAGCAGCATCGAGCCAATTTGAAGGGGAGAAAATATGCCATGGTGCAGAGGTCAGCCACAGTTCAGCTGGTTAAGCAACAAAGATACAGGGTCACTCCAGGCCAGGGAAAGCAATACCCAAACTAGCCAGCAGAGCAACCATGCCAACGCTATAGAGCAAAGTGCCCCCATAGGTGAGATCAATGTCCTGAAATTTCAGCCCAAAGCTTTCAGTGCAACAGGATTGGACACTGCAGCAAACTGTGCAAGGCAAAAACTCTGAAATACACAGCAGACCCAAAGGTCACCCACTAGGCCGAGACTGTAATCCTGGAAGACACACAGACATGCCCCTTGGGTACAGTCAAAGATCTTGGTTTCTCATTTTGGAATGCAGACATTTCAGTCAATGGCTATTTAACTAATTTTAAATTAGATACAGGAGCCAGTGTAACAGCCCCTTTCAGACAAATAACCATGGCTAAAAACCCTTTGTCTTCTCACAACAAACACATCACTCTATGAGCCCAGAGGATCCGGTCATAGGGTTGATTCTGAAATGACAGAGGTATGGTGGCAAACAGAGCTGCTGTACATCATCCATAACCAGCCTTTCTCTCTTCAGCAGAGATGTCTGTGTAGCCCTGAATCTCCACAAAATGGCAGAAGGTGCCAAGACAACCACTGTCGCTAATCACAAAGAACTGCAAGTTCCCAAGTACTCAAACAATAAAGAGTATCCTGACTGGGACTTCAGCTCTGAACTGTCTTCTCTCTTTGTAGAGCAGGTTTGTCCTTTCTCGTTACAGGTACTGGAAAACCTTCAATGGTCAGACCAGCCAACCACCCAGGAGGTAACCACAACCCCTCCAGTGGAGGATGTAAAAGAGTGCGACCAGCAGTCCAATGGGCCTCAACCTTCAGCTCCGATCAACTCCGAAACTACCAGACATAAGCTGCAACCCCCAGCCAGCATGCCAAAGCCACAAAAGATGCTGGAACCTGGTAGTAGCCACCCATTGCCAACAGTGAAATGCAGAGGTGAGCAGACCACTAAACCTCATTCTATTCACACGAATGCTCATCCTCTGCTACATCACCATAACCCACAGGACGATGGAAGACGTGAAAGAAACAACAAGCAGATGAGCACAATAACAAGATAAAAGCAAAACACTGCGGATGCTGGAAATCTGAAACAAAAACAAAAATTGCTGGAAAAACTCAGCGGGTCTGACAGCCTCTGTGGAGAGGAAGACAGAGTTAACTTTTCAAATCCGTATGACTCTTCATCAGAAATGAATACAATGTTCGTCCACCCCATAAGAAATGAGTTAGAGTACCAGCAACCACTGACCCAAGCAACTGCTGAACTAACCAAGTGCGGTTCAACACGAAACAATGGAAGAAAGGATGAAAAATTGGCAGATGTAAGAACAACCTCCAAACCTACAGGAAGAACCAGCAGTGACAGAGCCTACCACTCCTTCGACAATAGTGCAAATGAGATATGGAAGGTGAAAAAACCTCCAGACCACCTGCACCTTCAAATTCAAGAACTTAAAGGGGGTGGGGGATGGGATAATGTTAATGTAGCAATGACAATGTAAATGTATGATAGTAATAACAATGCAAGACACGAGGTAGACTACAATCGCTTAAAATGCATTGGATAAAGACTTGGGGGAGGTGTAGTATAAGGGTCAGGCACATATCAGGTTAATGTGGGACTGGAAGCAGTACCACCCACACAGTGATGTAAGAGGCACATGAGCGGCACCCAGTGTCAATCTAGTTGCTGTGTATAGCAGCAAGCCTGGAGCTTGAACCCATTATTGTATATTTATACATAGTTCTAGTAGTTAAAAAATACTTACAGTTAACCTACTGTTACAACTAGGTGAGGAAGAATGAACTGTCTCCCTTTTATTCAGCCCTCTTCAGCTGTTTGCATCAAATGTTTTTCAAATTTTCTTTTCCCCATAAATACCTTTTCCTAACCAAATGTATTTTCTCTTTAATAAGGAGCCAATGAAACCGAGTTGTCTTGATTCAAAGAAGGAGTAAGTTTATTAGTTATTAAACTCAAGAAAAAATGATCAAAGGTGTAACAACACAGACACACAGATCTCAGAGGTGAGAAAAGTTAAAGTCCAAATAAAAGTTCAAATAGTGTGTGATTAAGTCCTGTGCATGTTCTTGAGGCCTAAATTGTTGAACATTGCAGCTGTTTGAAGTTAACTGGTTTCCTTTAAAATCCTGGGCTTGAATTAAAGTCCAGATAACTGCACTTTGCTGGAGCCAATATTAGCTTCCGAGAGAGAGAGAGAGACTGCGGGAGAGGGAGGAGGAGACATTCGTTAGTGCTTCTTCCACCAGTTTTCCCACATGACTTCAATGTCTTCCCTCTGTCAGGCTTGGCAAAACCAGTTCTTAAACTTCTTCGCTGTATATTCCAAGAAAGGGGCTTGATTAACGTGTCTTGCAGTTATTGCTGTAGAACAAATAATCACATTTTTGACTTTCCATCTCAGGAACTTTGGACACATTTCAAGATAGTAGAAACCAATAGGAGATGTGGTTACTTCATCCTCCACAGGGGACTTTTAGTATCTGGTTTGTTAGTAGTTCCCATTAGCTTGACAGAATTACAGTTGATTAAAGTCCAGCACTTTACATTTTTAATGCCTTCCTTTAAAGAGTCCCCATTCAAAGTGGACCATGACACCCCCCCTTCCCACCACCACCACCCCCCCCCCGCCCCCCGCCCCCCCACATGTGAAATTCCATGCAACACCTCAGGACAAGTCTGCAGTGTAATCCATATAGGAACAGAAAAGTGATCAATTTACTATACCAGACATCAGGTGGCTGGTGGCAGCCATCTTTGGTTAGTGTGTTTTCTTGTATTTTTTTTAAAAAGGTCCTCTTTAAAACAGTTCAATATATTTTTGGTTAGCCAGTGAAGTTATAGGTAGCTCTCACTCAGTCATAATTTCCCGTCATCATGACACTATGTATGACCACGAAGATTTCCTCAGAACTAACAAGCTAACCAAAACCTGACAACAGTCCACATTTCCTGACTAACTGTCATCCTTGGAATAATGGGTCAGGTCCGAATGTGATTACAATTTTAACAGCAGATGAAGTAATATCCCAACATGTCAATCAAATCTGAAATCATTTGCTGATAATGATAATCTTAAACAACAATAATCATGATTGATTAATTTGCTGTCTAAACCCCAGCAATTTTTGATAAAGTACATTCAGCTTGATCTGCCGATGTCAATTTTGTGACTCGGAGGCAGCTGTGTGACAAAATCTGCCTCTTAAACAAAATTCCATGTACTCTCCCAACCTCTTTCTCCTCTTGCCCCACCTCCCCCACCCAATACCCCCCACCACCATCACGCCCTCACTCCTGTCGTCACACTTTCTCCCTCCTCATTTTGAATTTCCTCTGGACATTCATTTGCTTTACAGGGAAGGTGTGCTGCCCTTTCTCTGATCCCGTCCTTGTTCTAAGCACTTTTTGAAAACAAGACACTCGAAAAAAAATAACCACATGGAGATCAAATCCAGTGAACTCTGTTCACTTTGGTCAGCCTCAGGGTTTAGTTCTCAATAAAGTCTAAAGACAATTCTGATTATTTATTTACAGAATGCAGCAATGGAGAAAGTTTTAGAGATGGACATGGCCAACTTGCACACACCACAACACCTTCCTGTAAGTGAACTAAGAATAGATTAGCAGCATCTATTGAGACTTGCTCCCCCTCCTCCAGTCTGCATAGATTGCTAGAAGCTCCTGATGGCACCATATGTTTATCTGGTTGGTTCAAAGCCTACTCTAGCTGTGCTGCCATATCTGGTCTCAGCCAGAGTAATGGGAGAAAAGCTATAATTCACTTCAGGTCCCTTGGTTAGGAATTGACTCGAGTTCCCACTCCTGCATACATGTGAATCTTGGCTGTGCTCCGGATCAGGATTTGCTATGATGCTTCCTGAGACCCAAATAATCTGTTACCAGTCAAGCCAAGGCTATTCTGTGACTAATGACCAAAGGGCAAAACAGCAAGCGGAGGTGCTGCCTCATCTTCATCCAAGGATGAGTCCCTTTGGAATTCTCCCTGTAGTGTAGAGTTCTATAGAACTTGGCACACCACTATCATTCGGAATACTCTGGCTACCAAGCTCAGAGGGCAGATCCAAATCTATTAAGGCACTTGAAGGGCATCTTAAACATTCCAATGATTTACTCTGCCATGTGGCAGAGTAGATTTTCTTCCCTCAAGGGCATCAGAATCAGATTGGCTTTTACAATAATCACTGATAGTTTTCAACTCCAGATTTATTAATTAAATTCAAATTTCACCAGCTGCTACAGTGGGATTTGAACCCCCACCCCCCAGAGCATTAGCCTAGGTCCCTGGACTTTTAGACTAGTGACATTACCCCTACACCGCTCACTCCCCATTGTGTATGTTTAATCTGACTGTTTTCATCACCGCAGAGGGAGTTTAGAATTCGTGACTTGCCTTGTGCAGTCGACTGGAGGATCCTGGATATGTGGTAGGTGGAGCCCTAGGCAGAAAAGTTGAGGGTGGTGGTCACTTTTGCAACCACAGGTAACACACGGCCACCTGCAGGGATCCAGGAGGGAGAGGGTCTTTGTCTAGCAGACTGCAGAAATCTGCAACCATCTCACATGACAATTTCAGCATGTGCAGGCACTCCAAGAGGTCAAGGAAGCTGAGCCTCTGTCTGTTAACCCTGTGAGGTGAGGAGTACTTCCTGTAAACCTCCCTGCTGTGTATCTCATTGATTGTGATCATCTTCTGTGTCTGATGTGCTGTCCAACACATTCAAGGTGCTTCCTATCTTGGTCTTTTCCATTTGAAATCCTTAAAATTAAATCCACATAAACACTCTTTGCCAACCATTTACCTGAGGGAACTGAGACAGCAGCTGCAATAATAGAGGTTTCCAGTGGGCCAGTGATGGGTTTAAATGCCCACCTGAACTGCTACTCAAACTCACCTCCATTTCCCTGGTCACTTTCCTGAGTCCCTGAAACCCATTCTACTGGATTCAAGTGAAAAACAATTTTAAAATACCCCGTTAACACCAGCACAGCATGTTCATGTCAATAATGAACCGTCCACAACAAACTAGCAAATCCCCATCTTTGGAAAGTTGGTTACTTGCTGGCTCCAAACATACACAGGTTAAACAGGATGATGGCCGTGTCGGAGCTGGGCATTCCCACTCTCAAAATCAGATATTTTAAACTCCCACTCATCGCCAGCACACCCAGGTTTGGGGTGAAAATTCCCCCAGCAATCCAGAAAGATGGAGCAGATAAAGAGTGAATCTTTTTCGACTGCTGTAATGAAAAAGAGAAATAAACCATATAAAATTTTTACAATTTCATACAGGACATTAAGGGATCCCTCAAGGGATGTTGTTATGCTAGAGGGTTTGGTACTTTCCAAAGAAACCTCAGCTACTGGAATAAATTAAATTTAAATGAAGGCTGAGCAATGGAATTGATATAAAAGTTACCCCAGGGAACTCGCTAAAGGCATTTGGAACCCATTGCTTATTCAATCCCAGGTGTATTACAGAACTTTAAAAACCTGAAATCCCTTTTTGGAGCAGGATTTTTAAATTATTTGAAATATTTTCAGTCAAAAATTTAAATCTATATACACTGGAATACATTGTGGTGTTAATTCAAAAATCAAAAGGCAGAGATGGTGGCGAAGTGGTAATGTCACTGGGATGAATGTCCTATAGGGAAAGAAAACTGCTATCCTTATCTGGTCTGCTGTACATGTCCAGATCCACTGCAATGTGGTTGACTTTTAACTGTCCTCTGAACTGGCCTAACGAGCCACTCAGTTCAAGGGCAATTAGGGACGGGCAATAGATACTGACCTTGTTGGTAAATTAAAAAAGGAATTGCTGCTTACATTAGGTGGGTGGGTATCTATTGTCCAAATGGACAATGAAATATTAGAGAATCTGGGAAGAGAGTGTGGCCTGAGACTGACAATGAGGTCAGGCTTTTCCCAGCCCACAGTGACATGCTGGGTGGGAGGGTTGCCAGGAAGATAACAGGGAAGCTCATAGGGATGGATCCCAGAAGCTGTCCCACTGATGGGAAAGTTTCCCAGTGGCAGGGCAGTTGCAGAACGCCTGCCTGCTGTCCGGAGGTAGGCAGGAGTTTAAACAGTTACCCTGTTGGTGCCAATTGTTTATCCTGATATCAGGTTTCCCATCGTAAAATTCGGCCCTGCAAGTGGTGAGGGTTGCAATACGGGAGTGAAGTTTGCTAATTGGGTGGACAGCTCGAAATGGGCTGGAAATGTGGGTCACCAGTCCACATGGGAAGGTGGTGGGATATCCACCTCAATTTTATAGGTGGCAGTTAATTAAATGGCTAGTGCTAGGGATTACACCTTATTCAGGGCGACAGCTCTTGACATCAAGGCCCCACTTGACTCAGTGTGGCATCAAGGAGCCCTGGCAAAACTGGAGTCATAGGAATCAGGGGGGAAACTCTCCACTGGTTAGAGTCATGCTTAGCTCAAAGGAAGATGATTGTGGTTGTTGGTCAATCATCTCAGCTCCAGGACATCACTGCAGGAGTTCCTCAGGGTAGTGTCCTTGGCCCAACCATCTTCAGCTGCTTCATCAATGACCTTCCTTCCATCATAAATTCAGAAGTGGGGATGTTCGCTGATGATTGCACAATGTTCAGCACCATTCGTGACTCCTCAGATACTGAAGCAGCCCATGTCCAAATGCAGCAAGACCTGGACAATATCCATGTTTGGACTGACAAGTGGCAAGTAACATTCATGCCACAAAAGGGTCAGGCAATGACCATCTCCAACAAGAGAGAATCCAACTATCGCCCCTTGATGTTCAATGGCATTACCATCACTGAATCTCCCACTGTCAACATCCTGGGGGTTGCCATTGACCAGAAACTGAACTGGACTAGCCACATAAATACTGTGGCTACAAAAGCAGGTCAGAGGCTAGGAATCCTGCAGTGAGTAACTCACCTCCTGACTCTCCAAAGCCTGTCCACCATCTACAAGGCACAAGTCAGGAGTGTGATGGAATACTCTCCACTTGCCTGGATGAGTGCAGCTCCCACAACACTCAAGAAGCTTGACACCATCCAGGACAAAGGAGCCTGTTTGATTGGCATCACATCCACAAACATTTAATCCCTCCACTACTGACGCACAGTAGCAACAGAGTGTACCATCTACAAAATGCACTACAGGAATTCACCAATGCTCCTTAGCCAGCACCTTCCAAACCCATAACCATTGCCACCTAGAAGGACAAGGGCAGCAGATACATGGGAACATCACCATCTGGAAGTTCCCCTCCAAGTCTCTCACCATCCTGACTTGGAAATATATCACCGTTCCTTCACTGTCGCTGGGTCAAAATCCTGGAACTCTCTTCCTAACAGCACTGTGGGTGTACCTACACCACATGGACTGCAGCGGTTCAAGAAGGCAGCTCACCACCACCTTCTCAAGGGTGATTAGGGATGGGCAATAAATGCTGGCCCAGCCAGCGAAGCCCACACGTGAATGAGCAATAAAAAAAAAGCTCACCCCCCCAGAGCTGCCAGTCCGATCACATGGCCAATAGCTCAGGAACCCCAGCAGCACCACCAGGAAAGGTGGTCACTACCGAGGCAGGCTGGAGGCCTGCTGCATTCCTGAGGGAGGCTGTAAAAAAACATAACACAGCAAGTGACGGAGGAGATACCACCACCCCCCCCTAGGAAATTGCTGGGGCCGCGGGAACTACCTTCCCTGCCTGCAGCCCCCACCCAGAGTTTTAAAGCATCCCCACACCACCCCCACTACCCGTCCACACCCTCACCCCCATACCCCACCCCCCCACCCCCCCACCTCCCCACCCACACCCCCAACACCACCCCCACCTCCCCACCCACACCCCCAACACCACCCCCGCCAATACCACCACCCCTGGGTGACCGTTGGGAAGCCAGCTCCATTCAGCTGGTGACATCCCCACATGGTGCGGGTGGGGAGGGGGGTTGGTAGTGAGGGTGGGGAGGGGTGTTGGTGGTGGGGGTTGGGAGGGGGATTTGGTAGAGGGGGTAGGGAGGTGAGTTGGTGGTGGGGGTGGGAAGGGGGGTTGGTAGTGGGGGTGGGGAGGGGGATTGGTGGAGGGGGTTGGGAGGTGGTTGTTGGTGGGAATGGGGAGGGGGTTTGGTAGTGGGGGTGGGAGGGGGGTTGGTTGTGGGGGTGGGGAGGGGGGGTTGGTGGGGGTGGGGAGGAGGGTTGGTAGTGGGGGTGGGGAGGGGAGGCTAGTGGTGGGGGTGGAGAGAGGGTTTGGTAATGGGCGTGGGGAGGGGGTTGTTGGTGGGGGTGGGGAAGGGGGTTTGGTAGTGGGGGTGGGAGCGGGGTTGGTCATGGGGATGGGGAGGGAGGGTTGGTAATGGGGGTGGGGAGGAGGTTTGGTAGTGGGGGTGGGGAGGGGTGTTGGTCGTGGGGGTGGGGAGGGGGTGGGCTGGTGGTGGGGGTGGGGAAGGGGGTTGGTAATGGGGGTGGGGAGGAGGTTTGGTTGTGAGGGTGGGGGAGGGGGATTGGTCGTGGGGGTGGGGAGGGGGGCTAGGTCGTGGGGGTCGATGCCAACCACCTGGCAAAATGGCCCTTGGTGGCCCCTGTGCATATTTAAAATGGCTTTTCAGCCCAAGGAGTGGGCAGCCTGTCCAATCCTGATCCCGATCCCGCCGTTGGTAAAATTCCATGTCGGAGCGCCGATTGGATACAGCTCGCTTCAATTTTACCACCCACACCCCCCCCAAACCCCCACACTTCCCTCTCCACCTCCTGGTAGCTGGTAAAATTCATCCCATGGGATCAGGTCCGTTCAGACCCAGATATGAAGGATTGAGGTGCTTGTAAAGTCTGACATTGGGAACCAGGTCACCTGATAACATCAGCCAGTGGGTAAGGTGGCTCGGACTGACATTGGGAAAGGGATTGGACAATGAGCTCTGATGTCATCTGAAGATGTTGGCATCAGTGATTGTGCTGGATAAGGAGGAAATGACTAAAGAATAAAACTCAGCTGAGGAGAGTTGACAGCAGCAGTTGAGCTGGTACAGAGGACTGACGTTTAAAGTTGGGTTGGGCTGCGTTTGGGAAATATTCTTTCTGGTGTTTCCATTAAGTTTTGTTCACTCCTTGGCACCACCTCAGACCCTCCAAAACCCAGGCCTCGAACGCCATGACGAACGGGCAGCAGGAGCACAGGGGTCACCGTGGCCTGGGTGACTGTGGGGTTTGAAAATGGCAGGCGGGACCTGGATTCGGGAATCCCACCCCAATTCTTGATGTTTCTGATGTTGACGGGGAACAGGGCTTAAATCACATACACAGCAGTACAAGTCAGCCAGGGCATTTAAAGAGCTGGAGCAGAACAGGAAGACATGATTATCAGCCTCAAAACTTCCAGAATTTGGAATGTGTGTCATACGACTTGATGATGGAAATGTGTTCAGATCTCAGGGACAGGGGTAAAGGAATCTCAGCTTTATATAGAGCCGTGTAAAACTTCCCTCTGAGATAGAGGCTGATGTCTTCCCTCAGGGAAGAGGGTGTGGGGTGGTGGTAAAAGACTCAAGGCTCATCTGTGTGAGCTCCTTGCTTCATCAGCCAGTCTCACTGGGTTAGGGGTGTGCAGGCCTCGAAAGAAGTGATTCGCTGAAATGGACGGAGCATCTTCATGTATGTGCCATACAGAGGAAAGGTGGTATCAGCAGCTAGGGTACCTGGGCATGAGGTGGCAGAGCCCCCAGACAAACTAGCAGGAGGCATGAGAGGGTGAGATATTACCCTGATTGAAGAGTCGACAGGAACAGGTTCAGCTTCCTGGGTATGAATGAGAGGGAGTATAGGCGGAGGCTTCAGACACCTTGGATCTGGTCAGAGAAACCTGAGGCATGTTGGAGGCAGACCTCAGGCTTCGAAGAACTGCTGATGTGCCTTGGCAGCAGCAGTCAAAGTCACCACGGCGCTTAACCAGGGTTCTGCTGCAGACCTCTGCATCCTCTCGCAGCCAGCTGCTTACAGATGCACAGCAGCAGTCACCATGTCCTCTTTGCCAGTGTAGAGAGGCATATTAATTCCCTTACAGATGTGGAGTCTCAAAGACAAACAGCAATTGTGACAGGCTTTCCACAAGTGCAAGGTACACATCACCAGGTCTTTTTACTCCATCAACATGCAGCTTGTGTGTGAGCACAATAAGGTTTCCCTCCACAACTGTGCAAGATTCCCTGGAAGCTGCCACAGCTCATTCATCCTAAGGGAATCCAACTTGCCACACCTTTTTGAACCTATACCCTAGGTCCATGACTGGTGACTGGGCAACAGAGGTTACCCATCGAGGACGTGGCTGCTAACTCCATTGCACCGGAGACAGTGTCAGAGCAGCATTATAGCACCAGTCACCATCAGACCAGGGCAACCATCAGGCAACTTACTGGCATTTAACAATATGGTTCCAATGCCTAGACCACTGGTGAGGAACACTGCAGTACTCACCTGCAAGGGTATCAAGAATAGTGATGGCTTGCTGCATAATTTTACGCAGCAAAGTGGGATATACAGGCACCAGTGAAGTAGATCACTCATGGGAGGAAAAGGAGGTGGAGGAGGAGAAGGAGCCATTTATCTCTGCCAAAGATGGAACCGAGGAGGAGGATGAGGAAGGGGACAATGGTGGAAATGTTGAGAGATGTGCCTAGGAGCCCAGGGTTGGCTGTGCACCTGATGCCATAATCAACAGGCAGGACGTAATACAGAGGCGATTCTCATAACAAACATTGGGCATCTGAATGCATGAATGGAAGTAAATGACTGTCAGGCCATTGATACCTCAGTACCTTTGAGAGCATAGGCACTTCACCTCTTCCAAGAGATAACCATTCCCCGACAGGAGAGAACATCTACAGATTCTCTGGCAACACAATGACTGAAATCTTCACCATCATAACTCTGCATTCAGCCGCATTGGGATTAACCTGGAGATGTCATGTGATAGAGAGGCCTACAAGTGTACTTTGGATACTGCGAAATACAGGGCAAATAAGTCACCAAGTGACTAAGCAAAGCCTGGCCAATATATGAAGAGTGTGCCTGTGCAGCGGGTGAGACTTAGCACAAGCCAACATGATTGATGAGCCAACAGAAACAATGCAAATCAAGACAATGCAGCATAAATTAACATTTGTGCCATATATGTGCAGGAAATGAAAATCTCCACCAAAAGAGAACCAAACCATCTTTCCTTGGTATTCAATAGCATTAACATCGCTGAATCCCCAAGTCTCAACGTTCAGGGGCATGTGATGGAATTCTCTCCACTTGCCTGGATGAGTGCAGTTCCAACAATGCTCAAGGAGTACGGCAGCATCCAGGACAAAGCAGCCCGCTTGATTGGCACCCTATCCACCACCTTCAACTTTCTCTCCCTCCACCACTGACACACAATGGCTGCTGTGTGTACCATCTACAAGATGCACTGCAGGAACACACCAAGGCTCCTTAGACAGCACCTTCCAAACCCATGACCTCAACTGATTGGAAGGACAAAAGCAGCTGATGCATGGGGACACCATTATCTGCAGTTCCCCTAAGGCTGCACATGGATTGTAACAGCTCATGAAGGCACCTCACTCCCGCCTTCTCAAGTGGAATTAGGAATGGCCATCAAATATTAACCTAGGCAGTGACGCACATATCTCCTGGTTGACTATTATCAGCAGTGTAAGTATTATTGAGCCTGAGCTTAACAGTGATGGCCACACTCTTCACACTTGGCAGGTGACTGAAGGATATACTTCTGGCTCCAGTCTGCACTGACACTGGCAAGAACATGAAGTTTTATGTTTAACCTGTTATAATATGCGTCACTCAGCAGGTATAGACCAATGCATTGATCCTTTTATTTCAATGGTGTATTTACAAGCATGGGAAAGGCATATAAAAGACTTATCACACCACATGTAAACCAATTAGTGATTGAATTGCCATAGCACCCCCACTCGTGGAGACTCCTATGTGGTGCCCCCCACTCTCGTTTTGCCTCGGAGGAGGTGGAGGCAAGCTGCTCGCCTCACTATCTTCCACCAGGGCATTTCTACAGGAGGCGCACATTGTGTGGAGACAATGGTCACATTAATTTAAAATGTTCAACTGATTTTCCTTAAATGAATCCTCAGAGGGCATGGGCATTAAAGTTTGTGGAAGATTGTTCCAGGCCTTAGTTGTTCTTGGGAAAAGGGAGTTAGCAAAGGATGCATTTGGGGTGTAAATAGTTGGAGCCTTTGGCTATAAACTCTTTGAGCTCTGTCACTTTTTGGCTTAGTGTACTGCTTAGAAATATTTAATTTGTCATTCAAACTTTTATAGAGCTGTGTCAACCTATGGGCTAATAAATGTTGGCCTTGCCAGCAGCACACACATCCCAAGGATGAATTTTTTAAAAAGTTGGATTAATACATTTCTAGAAGTTTTCCCAGTTAAGTATCTAATTACTTGTGAAACAAGTATTGTTTGAGGCAATTCTTGATCGCCCAGTTTTTACTGGACCTGTTATTAAAATTCAATTAGCAGATACTATTAAATCTAGCGGATGTTAAAAAATTGAAGAAATCACATCGGAAATGCTTTTCTATGTAAAAATGTTCTATAGAACACAGCAGTGCACTGCTTAGTCTGTACTAATTTGAAGGTTGTTACTAGGTTATTAATAATACTGAAGTACCCACAACTTCTACAATTTGGCTGACATCCCAATGGACTTTATACATGCTCTTTGCTGGTGTCAGTTTCTATTAACAAACCCTGGTTTCCTATGAACTGACGGATAAATTTGGAATAGTATCACCACCAAATGAATGATGAACCTTTCTAACATTAGGGATGCACTGGAAGTAATACATTGGCCCTCCAATTCTCCCCAAATTGGTCAAAGACAACATAATACCAGACCAAGAAACTCAGGGAGAAGCCACTAATAATATTCTTAAGAAGTCAAATCATAAAGAAACCAGAATAAATTAGCAGATAAGATACAGTATGAAAGTTAAGTTTACATTGTCTGTTTTAAAACAATAGAACTTTCAAATCTTAACAGATCCCATCAATGACATTTGAACATGATTTGCAATCAAAAATGTTATCTGAAGAATGGGACCAAGCTAGTTCTATCAGCTCCTGGCGCGACCAGCACAGCAAGATAGGAAAGGAAAGAACATAAGCATTAACCTGGTATACATCTCTGTTCATTATCTCAATGCTGGCACAATGCAAGATAAAATTGCCTTCAATCAAAATGCTCTCTGCAGCAACAGAGCAGCAACAAAAAGAATTTACAACTTTAATACAGAATAGCTGGTTTCAGATGCAAATTGACTTGGAAATAAAACGCCACTCCTTCACTGTCGCTGGGTCAAAATCCTGGAACTCCCTCCCTAACAGCACTTTGGGTGTACCTACACCACATGGACTGCAGCGATTCAAGAAGGCAGCTCGTTATTACATCCTCCAGAGTAATCGGGGATGTGCATGGTGTAGTGGTATTGTTGCTGGACCAATAACTCTGCGAGCCAGGGTAATGATCTGGGGTGCAAATCCCATGACAGGTGGATGTTGGAATTTGAATTTAATACAAAACCTGGAAGTAAAAGTCTGATACTGACCATAAAACCATTGTTGTAAAGACCCATCTGGTTTGCTAATGCCCTTTAGGGAGGGAAATCTGCTGTCCTTACCTGGTCTGGCCTCCATGTGACTCCAGACCCACAGCAATGTGGTTGGCTAGGCCAGCCTTTATTGCCCATTCCTTGAGGGTGGTGGTGAGCTGCCTTCTTGAACTGCTGCAGTCCATGGGGAGGGAGTTTGAGGATTTTGACCCAATGACAGTGAAGGAACAGTGATATATTCCCAAGTCAGGATGGTGAGTGGCTTGGAGGGGAACTTGCAGGTGGTGGTGTTCCCATCTATCTGTTGCCCTTGTCCTTCTAGGTAGTAGCAGTTGTGGGATTGGAAGGTGCTGTCTAAAGAGCCTTGGTGAATTCCTGCAGTGCATCTTGTAGATGGTATACACTGCTGCTACTGTGCGTCGGTGGTGGTGGGAGTGAATGTTTGTGGATGTGGTGCCAATAAAGCGGGGATGCTTTGGCCTGGCTAGTATCAAGCTTCTTGAGTGTTGTGGGAGCTGCACTCATCCAGGCAAGTGGGGAGTATTCCATCACACTCCTGACTTGTGCCTTGTAGATGGTGGACAGGCTTTGGGGAGTCAGGAGGTGAGTTACTTGCTGCATGATTCCCAGCCTCTGACCTGTTCCTGTAGCCACAGTATTTATATGGCTAGTCCAGTTCAGTTTCTGGTCAATGGTAACCCCCAGGATGTTGATAGTGGGGGATACAGTGATGGTAATGCCATTGAACATCAAGGGGTGATGGTTGGATTCTCTCTTGTTGGAGATGGTCATTGCCTGATACTTATGTGGCATAAATGTTACTTGCCACTTGTCAGCCCAAGCCTGGATATTGTCCAGGCCTTGCTGCATTTGGACATAGACTGCTTCAGTATCTGAGGAGTCACGAATGGTGCTGAACATTGTGCAACCACCAGCGAACATCCCCACTTCTGACCTTATGATGGGGGAAGGTCATTGACGAAGCAGCTGAAAATGGTTGGGCTGAGGACACTACCCTGAGGAACTCCTGCAGTGATGTCCTGGAGCTGAGATGATTGACCAACATCAACCACAACCATCTTTTTTGTCACAAAAACAAAGACTGTTGGAAAAACTCAGCAGGTCCAACAGCATCTGTGGCGAGAAAGACAGAGTTAATGTTTTGAGCCAGAATAACTCCAACCAATGGTGAGATTTCCCCTGATTCCCATTGACTCCAGTTTTGCTCGGGCTCCTTGATGCCGCATTCGGTCAAACGTGGCCTTGATGTCAAGGGCAGTCACTCTGACCTCACCTCATTGTAAAAAGTATGAAAAATCGATGAAAAGGGATTGGCAATGGGGAGGATGATACAGAATTATTCACATGTTAGCAGAAAACCCCCACTGACTACAGGGAGACGACGGTGAATGGGGAAAGAGTTCACCTGGAAAATAGAATAAAATAGAACCAGAGGGTGTTTGCTTTGGTTTGCAGCTTCTCACAGTAACATCAGTCTTGATTGGATTATATTACACATTGTGAAAATATTCAAAACCGCAGCTTCTCTTTAAAGAAATGGATCTGATTTTGTGATTTAATTTTTCTTTTTCATTTTGTGTTCTTTAGACGAGGAACGTTAAACATTAGGAAATGGAATGCTTACATCAACATCAAACACTCTGAGGCCAGGTAGAGCCCAGGATCATAACCATTAAAACTCTCAGTCATGCACAGTAATGGACCCTTACCTCACCCTCAATTATTAAACCTTGTGCAGAAAATGATATTTATCGTTTCCGCACTAGTCATTGAGGCACCCCTCTGAATGAAACCAGCAACTTCATTCCAATTCCTGCAGAATTATAGGCAACATTTACTGCTGAAACTCACTTCATTCCTATTTTCTATTCCCAACAGTTTGATTGGATTCAAGCAAGTCTCAGGGGAAATGGATAAAATTCTAAGCTGGGGCAGAATTTTACATTTGGTGTGTGGGCGCATGCTCGGGACGCCGGAATGTAAAATGATGCACGATAATGTCGGGCCTGCGTCACGATGTCATTGTGGAGTTGGGTGATATTTTATTCGGGCGGGCGTGTGCCGAAGTCGGCTGCTCACCTGCCGATAACTGATAAGCCTATTGAGGCCATTAACCAGGTAATTAACCTGAATTTCATGCTGCCCACCCAACCTCCAAGCAGCCTTTCTGTTTTTTAGGAAAGCTCATCCACAAGCATTGCCAGGGTGAATTTCCTAAAGCTATTACAAATTTAATAAAAACTTTCTTTGAAAAATAAAAACATGCCCCATCTCATGGACCCGACTCTCCCTCCTCCCCCGGCCTGCACAGGTAGTGCTGAGTGCTACCGCTCGCCAGCCACGCAGGGCGAGCCTTAATCGGCCTGCCCATGGGAAATGGCGGTGCGGAGCCGATCGCCGATCGTCGATTGCCGTCGGCTCTGTGACAGCCTCGCCCACTCCCGTCGAGCCTCATCCGACAAATGGAAAATCCTGCTCCAGGTGTCGTATCCAGTGCCCCTGAGGAGTTACAAAACTAGTGAGAAGTAGGGAATGAGCTGAACTTTGTCTGCACCTAATCTTTCCCAAATTCTTGTTCCGTTTACTTCCCCTTGCTTAGGGTCAGATGCAGTGTTGCATCAGTCACTTCCACTGTAAGCAACAGCATTTCTGTGACTGGGTTTTATTGCTACCTGTGGGATGATGGTCAGTAAGGTCCCAATCTTTTCCAAGAGACCGTCACAATTCGGCTTCATCAGGAGAGTGCCCTGGATGTGTTGCACATTTTCCCCACCCTCACATGTGTGTCTCCCAATTTACTCTCATTTCTGTCATGTTGCAGGTGTCTCACAAGGTCTTACATTAACGGGGTAATTTTGTGTATACTGAACAGCTGGGAAATGGGGAGAACAGAGATTATTAGTGGGTGCTAGAAAGTCTGGTTAAAGAGAAGGGCTTTCAGCAGATTTTGAAAACAAGCAAATAAAGGATGGGACAGGGAGAAAGTTCCAAAGATCAAGAGCTGAATGAGCAGCTCCCAATGATGGAGCTCAGGCTGTCGATCACAAGGGTTACCATCATGAGAGAGAAGTAAAGAAAGGCCAAGAAAGTGAGAAGCAACATAAGATTAAAGAAGATCCTTAAATTAGGGATGAGCAAGTGGCAGATTTGAAAGCTAGGATGCAAATGCTGACGTCAACTGGTTAGTCCATTGGGAACCAGTGGTGCTTGTAGGGGATAATAGGAGTGGAGGTCCAGGTGAAGATGTTTTGCATGAGTTGCTATTTGTGAATGGTCCATGTGGGAGGCAAACTATAATAGCATTGGAGGATTTAAACTTCAAGATAGTGAGGCGAAGTTCAGGGTGAATGTGGATGATATAGCAAAATGAGGAGTGGAATCAGGCAATGATGCAGAGGAATGTGAGGGCAGTCTTGATGATAGAATGTTGGCTGAGCATGTGTCCCACCCCTTGACTCAACTTGAGGTGTCAACTGAGGAATTTGCTGGATCTAAGGCTGGAAACTGGTGCTGACTGGATCTGAAGATGATAGCTTTGATATTTCAAATATTAAACTGCAAGAACTCTTGACTGATGAAAGGTTTTACTTTGTGCATGCAATTAGTTTGGTTTTTTTTATTCATTCATGGGGTGTGGTCTTCGCTGGCTTGACCAGCATTTATTGTCCATCCCTAGTTGCCCTTGAGAAGGTGGTGATGAGCTGCCTTCTTGAACCGCTGCAGTCCATGTGGTGTAGGTACACCCACAGTGCTGTTAGGGAGGGAGTTCCAGGATTTTGACCCAGCGACAGTGAAGGAACAGTGATATATTTCCAAGTCAGGATGGTGAGTGACTTGGAGGGGAACTTCCAGGTGGTGGTGTTCCAATCCATCTGATGCCCTTGTCCTTCTAGACGGTAGTGGTCATGGATTTGGAAGGAGCCTTGGTGAATTCCTGCAGTGCCTCTTGTAGATGGTACACACTGCTGCAACTGTGCATTGGTACTGGAAGGAGTGAATGTTTGTGGATGTGATGCTAATCAAGCAGGCTGTTCTTTTGTCCATGTTTGAACCAAGGCTGTAATGATGTCAGGAGCTGAGTGGCCCTGGCGGAACCCAAACTGGACATCAGTGAGCAGGTTATTGCTAAGCAAGTGCTGTTTGATAACACCGTTGATGACCCCTTTCATTACTTTACTGATGATTGAGAGTAGACTGATGGGGCTGTAATTGGCCAGGTTGGATTTGTCATACTTCTTGTGTACAGGAAATACCTGGGCAATTTTCCACATAGCCAGGTAGATGCCAGTGTTGAAGCTGTACTGGAACAGCTTGGCTAGGGGCACAGCATGTTCTGGAGCACAAGTCTTCAGTACTATTAGAACATGGAAAAGGTAAAGTGAGAGAGCAGAATGTATCAGGAGCCCACAATTCCAGCTGATTTCACTGAAGGGTTAGGATGTACATAATAAAAAAGATGGTGACCACGGGCAGATAGAACATTGTTTATCCTTTAAACTTCAACACTGAAACATTTGATCTGCTAATTTATCAGATTGTCATTTGTGGGTGCTTGCTGTGCATGCTCTGGCCAGCATGTCTCCCTACATTACAACATGTTACTGTACTTAGATTTCCAGACGGCATTTGATAAAGTGGCACATCAAAGGTTATTGCAGAAAGTAAAAGCTCACGGTGTAGGGGGTAACATATTGACATGGTTAGAAGACTGGCTAGCTAACAGGAAGCAAAGAGTTGGCATAAATGTGTCTTTTTCAGGTTGGCAAGATGTGACGAATGGTGTGCCACAGGGATCAGTGCCTGGACCTCAACTGTTCACAAGTTATATACATGTCTTGGATGAAGGGATGGATGGGATGGTTGCCAAGTTTGCTGATAATGCAAAGATAAAGGAAAGTAAGTTGTGAAGAGGACATAAGGAGGCTACAAAAAAATTTAGATAGGTGAAATGAGTGGGCAAAGATCTGGCAAATGGAGTATAATGTGGGAAAATATGAAATTGTCCATTTTGGCAGGAAGAATAAATGAGAAGCTTATTAGCTAAATGGTGAGAGATTAAAGAGCTCTCAAATGCAGAGGGGTCTAGGTGTCTTAGTACATGAATCGCAAAAAACCTAGTGTGCAGGTACAGCAAGTAATTTGGAAAGATAATAGAATATTATAATTTATTATGAGGGGAATTGAATACAAAAGTAGGGAGGTTATGTTTCAGTTGTACAGAGCACTACTGAGACCACATTTGGAGTACTGTGTACAGCATTGGTCACCTTATTTAAAGAAGGATGTAAATATGTTAGAAGTAATTCAGAGAAGGTTTACCAGACTAATACCAGGAATAGGTGGGTTGTCTTGTGAGGAAAGATTGGACAGTTTAGGCTTGTACCTGCTGGAATTTAGAAGAGTGAGAGGCAATTTGATTGAAACATATAAGACACTGAGGGATCTTGACAGGGTGGATGTGGAGAGGATGTTTCCTCTTGTGGGAGAATTTAGAACTAGGGGTCACTGTTTAGAAATAATAGATCACACATTTAAAATGGAGATGAGGCAATTTTTTTTCACTCAGAGGGTTGTAATTCTTTGGAACTCTCTTCCTGAAAAGGTGGTGGAAGCAGAGCCTTTGAATATGTTTCAGGCAGAGCTGGATAGACTCTTGGTAAGCAAGAGGGTGATAGGTTATCAGGGGTAGGCAGGATACAGATTTGAGGTTACCCTCAGATCAGCCATGATCTTATTAAATAGCAGAGCAGGCCCAAGGGGCTGAATGGCCTACTCCTGCTCTTTGTATGTATGTTCATATGTGTTGCTTATGAGGTGCTTTAGGAAGTCACGCAGAGAGCTTTAGAAAGGCAAGTTCTTTCTTCTTATTTATATAATCTTTGGCTGGAGTCATAGCAACCAAAGTTGTTCCTTGTAAAAGCACCTGCTGTTGAGATAGGTTGTGTTCACTGATGGAGTAATTGGTATCTGAGAAGGGGATAAGCTATAAGGGCAAATGATTAAACAAAACAGCTGTTAACCTGGTGATGGAAAAGCAGACTGTCATGTCTCAGTTTACCTATCTGGTAAGTGGACTTTCTAATTATATGCTCAGTGGTCACGAAATATGTATTAAAAAGGAGATCTCATCATACAGCCATCTATATAAACAAGTGTTGAGTCAACAGACCATCACCTTGAGAGCAACGTTCTTCGCCCACTCTTTGGCAAAGACTTATTGCAGACACCAAACGAAGGAACTGAACAAATTCCACACATGCCACCTGTGATTGATAATATGCAATTAATGCCAAGACAAGTTCATTGAGGCAGAATTCTCCTTCTCAAAGTCAATCAGTATAGTGTTGGTGATGAAGCAGCCTCGACCAAAGAAACAGAAACTCGAGTGTTTATTTGCTTACTGTCAGAGATAGGGACAGCAGCACTGTAAAGGGTAGCGTTTTCAGTTGGATACAGATGCAGCTAACAACACTCTGAAGATGAGTGACATTTGCAATGTAATCATAGCTACGGTAAAAATGTCAATAATAATAGGTAACCTAGACATGCTCTCTTTTAGTGGGGAGCCCATCTAGAAATGAAAAGAATCATGTTTAATGAAAAGAATATCTTCTTTAGCAGCAACCACTTAAAAAGTGTCCCACAACATATAAGATCTTAATACAAGGAAAAAGTACATAGTGGGCTAGAAGTCTGGGCATACATGGAGGGGGTGCAGGGTTAAGGTCCTGTACCTGAATAGTGAAGCCCAATGTGCAACCTAGGTGAGTCTCGAACTTCATTCCAACGGATCCAACGTGTAACAAACAGGAGCCTGCAAAGAGAAAAGCAAGACGAGGGGTCTGCTAATGATGCTGCAACTCTCTCTCAGGAAGTGAAGCCAGGCAGAGGGGAGGATTGGAGGAGGGCGGGTTGGGGCTGTGTGTGTGGGATGGGTACTCAACAAGCTTTCTTTAAAGGTGGTATTGGAAGGAGCGCTCCTGTTTCTCTGGTCATTGTCTTTACGTATGTAAAGACATTTGAAAAACTTACTTTTCAGGTCATCCCAAGCTTTACTTTTCTTAACTGCAGCTACTGCTGACTGTCTGCCTCTGGGGAGTGGGGCATCAATCAGGAATTAGTCCTTCTATTCTCACATGCAACTAGCTGGTTTAACGCTTTCTGTTGTGAACCCTGAATTCCTATCATCCTCCCTTCACCAATATGGCAGACTGTGAACTTGCAACTGGAAAAATCCAAAATAAAAGCAAAATACTGTAGGTGCTGGAAGCCTGAAATAAATGCTGGCAAATCTCAGCAGGTCTGGTAGCATCTGTGGAGAGAGAAACAGGGTTAACGCTTCCAGTCCAATATGACTCTTCTGCAGGACTCAGCTGGAAATAATCACTTGTTTCCTGCTCACCAACCTTAGGGTTGATAATGGGTTGCTGATTTCAGAACAAAAGCTGCTATCTGGACAGGCCAATATTTCCTCAAAGCCGGTTCTAAAGTGTCTATATTCTAGCCAAACAAATTTTAAACTAGCAAAAAACTGGAATTTAAGCGTCCTTAGGTTATGTTGTTTAATGTGTTCAAAATCTATCCCAGTTTGATTACTGTCACCGAGCTTTTTGTTGAGAAGATTCTGCAGGGTTAGTACAACTAGCAGCTGGGGGAGAGATAGGGCAGAATTCTGCCCTTGGCAGGTGGGCTTGGCGGGTGCAGGTGGGGGCGGTCAGGAAGCTGAGTGCTGCCCACGACCAACACCGCACCGTGATTTCACGCTGGCGGGTCAGTTAAGGCCCACCCAGCATGAAACGTGAGTGGCAGCGCTTGCCTGAGCGGGAGGAGGGAGGAGCGCGAGTCAGCGGAGCGTGAACTACATGCATGTGCGCGGGTGAATGCTTCCTCATCTCCCTGAGACACAGAGACACTGAGCTGCCTCAGGGAGACGAGGAGATATTTAGAAAAAATAAACATGTAATATAACATCTGACTCTGTCACGTGAGCGGGGAACATGTTATTAATGAAAAATTAAAGTTTTTATTTTATTCTCATTTGCTTTTGGAAACATCATCCCTCCCGTGGATGTGGTTTCCAAAAAAACGTAAAGGCTGTTTGGCCTATTCGCCTGCCCACCAGCCGTTAGGTTAGAAGGGCAGCAAAAAATTTAGTTTAATCGATAACTTAATGGATTTAACGGGCCTTTTAGTTGCTGACTGAACTATCACACGACTGCACATTTACATCAGCACGCTCAGCCGACATCAACACACAGCATTTCACATTCAAGCGGGTCAGGTTCTCCCCCGCTGAGAAAATATTTCTACCCGTAGAACCGGGAACAGTGAAATCCATCCCATTTGCACATTAGCTTTTGCATTTTTCCACTTTTCCTGTACATTTCCAAGGGTTCAGATCAGCAAAATCAAAGCATAGAATTGGTCTGCAAACGTACCTCTAAATAGATTCATGTTGTGAGCCTGTGTTCTGAAGAAATGTCTATTCTCCCTAAAGACAGCTCAGGACAATAATGCACCTTTAATGGTGGCTTCAACATGTTTACTTTCAAACAATCATGGGCATTTGTGACTGGAAAGCATAGTTGAGCACTACAGCACATTAATTGTTTATTTAACTTAGAACCACAAAGACAAAAGGTCCATTTGGTAAAGTAAGAGCATGCGTGTGAACTACAGAGTGCTTTTGAGGAGAGATTTAAAACATCAGCTAGGGACCATCTCTTTCATATTAATCCTGGGGTTACAGTGCATCACCATTTTTCAGCAATTTGCTTGTTAGAAACAGATCAGGTTGACAAGGCTATTTACAACTTTTTATATATATATATTAACAACGCAATTGTCTCCGATCTTTCATGGACCGTCCAACATTACAGTTGGTGGACAGGTGAATCGGCCGGGTGGACTTTGCATTTTTCATCAAACCTCATCCAAGGGCAGGATGAGATTTCCATTATTAAATAAAATAAAAATAAAAACCTGTGGACAGCATTTTGATCATCTGTACGTTCAGGTGCCTGATTGTGATGCTTGGACATTTTTTATCCTGATTTTCAAAACTTTATTTCATGGTTTTTTGGGTCTGCAGCTCCCTGGGGAAACTCTCCGCCTGCAGGGAGCTCTCTGTCAGCGCTCACCTGCACCCCGGGAAGTGTCATCACCTACCCTCCTCCCACCCCCACCCCCAGCGTCTCACGCCGGCTGGCCGTTAATCGGCCAGCCCGTGTAAAAATCGTGGTCGGAGACCGATCAGAGTCAGCGGTCCATTTCCTGTCTACTCCCGGGTCCACTGATCACGCCCAGCCTCCAAGCTGGAAATTCAGGGCAAGCTGTTGAAGGTGAAGTAAACCTAAATTCATGTTGGGCATTAACTCTAACATTCTAACATCCTAAACACAGAACACCAATAAAATCTCATACCCCTCTTTTTTTAACTCTTTCATGAGCCAAATTCAATGATTATTTGAACAGTTTCAAGTAGATTCAATTATAAGGCTTGCTTGTGGTTAACTCAGTGTTACAGACAGGGATAAGATAAAACTGAGCCTCCAATTCCTTCTTTTACTGTCCGTAATCAGTGTGTTTTTTCAAAAGGAAAACGTGTGTGTTTTATATCTCTGATTTAGTGGTTAATTTCACTAATCAGCAGCAGATTTCTGTGGGTTATAGTAAAATATTTGTTCATGCCTTATCCCAAAAGTGTAAGCACTACTGCACTCACTCACATACACTCACACAAAATAAAGATACTCTTCAAGAAAATAGTGCACTTTTACAAGTTGTAAGCAAAAGAATAGTTCATATTTCACGTGTTTGGCTCATTGTAGTAAAAGCAGTCATTGTGGGCCCATTGAAGAAGGTGTTTACACTCCTGAAGGATCCGTCTAGGTGGTATCAGTGGCTGGAGGTATATATCAGGGTTGTTGTAGGATTCCCTTGAAGAGATAGGCCAGAATCTTCAGGGCGGTGAGCGAGAGTGGGCCCTGCTCGCTGATGTTTAAAATGACGCGCAGTGACGTCGGGCGTGTGTCCCAGCATCACCACGTCATTCCAATCTTCAGTTCAGTGGGCACGCACCGGAGTCGGCTGCGCGTCCACTGAACTGTCAAAGGACTATTAAGGCCACTTAAATATCAATTAAAATGCTTAACCGAGCTGCCCGTCCAACATTAAGGTTGGCGAGGGGCAGGCAAAGAGCCCAGGCAGCCTTTGCATTTATCATGAAACCTCATCCATGGGGGCGAGATGAGGTTTCATGAAGATTTTTAACGTTTAATAAAATTTTTAAATAAAATTCATTGACATGGCCCAGCTCAGGTGACACAGTCACATGAGGAGACATGCCTTAAGTTTTTTTTGTTGACTATATTCAAAGTTTTAAAAATCAAGCTGACCTGCTGACCGACTCAGACTATTCCACCTCCCCCCCCTTCCCGCTGTGCCCCCCCCCCCCCCACACACACACACACACCCCCAGACACTGGGAGCACACAGCACTTCTGGGTGCGCATCACGCTGGGCAGACCTTAATTGGCCCACCCACACCCGTTCCCACCCAACCCCCACAACGGAGAGAAAATTCCCCCCATGGACTTTTCCAGCAGGACATGAAAGTTGATTATTTGGGATTTTCTAACCAGGAGGAATAGGAACAAGGCTGGGAGACCTTTAGGATGTAGCAGTCTCCAGGTTTAAAAAGGTATGGGTTGACTGCTTTTATCTGCTTGCCATGTCCTGCAGTTGGTGTTCTGTGTAGACTGACCAATTTCTTTCTGGTCCTTGAGATAAAAAAACTTGTGATCTGAAGTCAGTTTTGGTCACATGATCAACTGCTATTCCAGAATGGTTTGGAAGTCCGAAGCCATTGCTATACAATAGGAGATAGATGATGGCCATTCACACCGACATGTGAATACTTGGTTTCTGCAGCTCTCTTTTGTTAAATTTTGAGCTCGGAGGTGGTGGCTCCAGGAGTCGATAGATATTGAGTTTTGGGTAAATCACAAACAATTTGCAGGTGTAAATCCCACAGATGGGTTTTGTCTTGGTACGTCCATTCAAAGGGGAACCCCAACCCCTGCTATTCAATCAGAAACTTTCCACAGATTTGAGGCAGAAATTGCAAAAGTCACCTGACCTTTGGCATCCACTTTAGCCTCCAGTTAATGTTCAATTTTTTGAAAAAAAGATAGTTGCAGAATTCCAAACTGATTACAGTTTGTGTTTTAAGGTTTTGGATAGAACATGCCCCTACTGGGCATGAGATCAGTTTGCTTTACATTAGCTGTCTACTTCTTGCAAAGATACCAATATTTAAATTCTTTGAGAAACTCGAACCTCTAAACAATGCAAACTGTTAGGGCTATGCCAAGTTACTGCTGCACTGTCTCTCTACAATTCCAGTGAATCTTATTTAAATTTAATGGATTAATGACATCAGAGGTCAAATTAAAAGGGAAATCTCAGGATTCAAAGAGCTTGTATTTAACATAGAGAACTCTTCCAAAATGAACTTATAATCACAACTGAATTTCACTGGTACATTGATTGGTCTCCTAAGATTCCCACTTGTTAAGAGGAGACATTTCCTGCTTTGGGGAGGTCGTTTATTGTTTGTGTTATCAGGTAAAGATGTTGCACCAAAATTACCAGAAAACAATCCAGTTTTTTAAATCAGAAATCACTTGTTAATTATACTTTCTAACTTGTTTTTTAACATAATATTTACAGGGCAGAAACAGTCCATTTGGCCCAATAAATCCAGGCCAGTGTTTGTGCTTTACGTAAGTCATATCCTGGATTGAACAGAAGATGAGTTTCATGGCAAAAGTGAAATACTGCAGATGCTGGAAATCTGAAACAAAAACAGAAAATGCTGGAAACACTTGACATACTTGGCAACACCCATGGAGAAAGAAACAGGGGGGATGCTTCAGATCGACGAACTTACCCCCGCCCCCCTACAATCCCTGTGTGAATGTTCTAATACGGCTGAAGATGAACTTGGGAGGGTAATATGGTGTCATCACGCCAGTCTCAGAGATTACGGAAGGCAAGCAGGAGTCAAAATAAGAAGCCCATCTGCCATTTTAAAATGAGCAATTAACAAACTAATGAGCTGGTTAACAACCCAATTATATGCAAATTCTCATTGCCTGCTGCGTTTTCCAGGCACCAGATGGAAAGCTGGGGAATCTTTCACTGCAGCTACAAGGAGCTGGCAGACGGGTGGAAGGAAAGGTCGGCCTCTGGAACCATGGCTGGTGTAGCAGCAGATTCAGCTGGTGAAGGTGGGCAGTGTCTGTTTGATTGTTGACTTGAACCTGCCATAAGAAAAAAAGACAGATTGAGGGAGCAGAGGGACCTTGAGATTTGTAGCCATGACTGACTTCCTAGTCATGGCTTAACCCCTCTCCCACCTGACGTTCAGGCCTAGAATCCCAATGGGGCATGGAGCCCCCCCCCCCCAACTTCGCACTGCTAAATGGCCGTCTTCCCATTGGGCGGCCACTAATTGACTGTTGGACGCTTGACTGTGCTGAGACAGTGGGGGCAGGAGCGAGCAGACCACTCACTTTTATTTTCACCCCCCTCATCCACCGGGAACTGTAAAACCCAGCCCAATAACTCTGTTGCTTTCTCCATGGATGCTGCCTGAATGGCTGAATATTTCCAGCGTTTTCTGTTTTTACTTTATATTATGCATGAATTTTGTGGCTTTTTGTTTCTCCAGTTTTATTCTGTGTTTTCTCACCTCAGGTTGCTGACTCTCACTAGCATTTAATGTCCTGACCACTGAAAGCCTTTTGGGACCAGCCCCAAGCACCTCGTGTTTTGTGTACGTTGCTGGGTTATTAGACAGTGGGAGAAATCACAGTCACAACTGAAACATCCCTCAATGACATCCACACACACTCTTCTTGGGAGGTATCACCACACCCTGTGTGAGGTTCCTGTTGAAAGAGGGTGCCATGCTCTCTAATGCTACCTCAGTTCATTCTGCCTGTAGCAGCAAACTGACCTGGGATATCCTTGACCTGCATGTGTCAAGACAATTTCTCCGTTAATAATTTTCCAAATAAAATAGAACAAGTCTCAGTTTGTTAAATATTTTGGGTTAACATTAGAGTTGAGATACCACACTTGGCAATCTTCTAGCTGTAATGGGTGCTGCTATGGGACAGCTACTTGTTTGCATTAGGTACAATAACTGAACGAATCCTGGCATTGGGAAAATGGCCTATGCAGCAAGAAATTTCTCAGCCATAAGATAATATAGAATAAGTGACTGCTTTCTTTCTAATTGCATCAATCTCTTTGCTTTAGAATAATATTGGGACATGTTTTACCTGGACAGCCAATGGTAACAAAATAGATGTGACTAAGCTGGTAGGAAAAAGTAATATCAGGCTTGTTTCAGTCATCACCATCAGACTAACATTTGTTGATGGCTGTGAGGAGTGTAGCAGGATATATTTCTTTATGAAGGGTTACTTGAGACCTTGCTGCAGGCCTGTAATGTGCTTATGCACAAGGGTAAAATTAAACAGAAAGCACATCCTGTACCTCTATTCAGAGTGGGAATTATTGCTGCAAGGGAAGGGGAAAGTAAATACAAAGCTCTGCTTAACTCTGTCCATTTTCATTATTTTCACTGCAAAACATATTTCAGATGTTTGTGAGCATGTGTGTAGAGACCATCGAGGGAAGGAAAAGTGGATCTGTTCGGCTGGAGTCGAATGGGGGAATTAGCCTTTGTAATTTATTGTAGGAGCTTCAATCAATTAACAGTTGGCATGGAAATCTGTTCATACATATTAAATAGTTCAGGGTTATATTAGATAGGAGGAGCACAGAGGGTTGGATTGTTTTGAAGAAATTGACTAAATTTAATTGTAGAAGGGATAGAAAAAAATCAATTGTACTCTCATTGGGAAACATTTAAACTAGAAACAAAAGAGACAAGACAAATGAAGCATGAAATCAAGAATGGGAGAGATATCATTACAAAGTGGGAAGTATCCCAAAGTAAACTGCTGATATTGGAAGACCATGCAGTCTAACCTTGTGACATATGGGTTGGTAATTTGTTGGGAGGTCGGAGTCAGTAGGATAGGGTAATGGGAACGTTCTTGGATTGGTGGGATATGACCAACCGTGCCTGCAGGGATCTGTGGTGGGGCCTCAGCTTTTCACCATGTACATTCACAGCTTTAGGTTAACAGAGCGTTGCATGTCTCAGCTTGCAGATGAAGTTGAGAGGCACAGTGAGCTCTTTGGATTGAATAGGAACTTGAAATAAAATAAAGAGGAAATTGTTTATTTTTCCTAACAGAGTAAGATATATTCCATTGATATGAACTTTCCAATCCCCCACAATGTGAAAAGAAAGTTAAAAAACAAAGAGTGTGCATTTATGGAGCACAATATTCCCAAGATGTCCTGAAACACTTTACAACCAATAGATTACAGCTGAAGTGCAGTCACTACTGTTATGTGGACACACATGACAACTTGCGCACAGCAAGCTCCCACAAAAAAGCAAATGATGATGGCCAGATAGCCTGTTTTCAATATTGTTGGTTGGTTTGGGAGAGAATGAAGGCCAGAACACAGCAGGACTTCTGCCTCTACTTTGGCCAGTGTCATGGGATCCTTTAAGTCCAAGAAAGGACATGTAGAACAAAACCATTCTGATACACAGTACAGAGTGTGCAGAGAGCAATGGAGCACATTGTGCAATGGCAGGAAAATGATACTAAACTGCAATTTCTGATTAAAAGCAACTTCATCCCCCACCACATTATTAAATCAGGGCAATCGCAGTTGAAAACTTGAGCAAACTTGGTCACTGCAAAGCTCAAAGCAAATTGAATTATTGTTGTGCTCTGAAAGGTCAAATAATTCTCACAGCAGCACCGCAAGGAACTTTTGAAGGTTTTGACGAGTTTTATTATTCCTTGGAACCACCAGCAGTGCTCTGAGTGATTCCTCGAACACTTTAATACATTTGAATGACTAAAGTGAACAAAGACTATCTTGTTCTGTGTGTTTATGTTAGGTCCACTATCTAAAATCAACAGATCCACACAGATAGGCTGTTCCAGTTTAAAATTGTGTTTCAGCCGTTTTGCCACCTGAGTGAACGATTTCAGATTTATTTTCCTTGTAAGGTTAAGGAGATTTGATTGTTTTCCTTTCTGCACCCAACTGAGTAAAATCGACGGAACTCCTTTTCAACGGTAGAATTAAAACTTCCTCCACTTCATAAGGAGCAGTTTAACGGCCCGGATTTTATTGTCTCCCTAACTCTTTTGTTGCCGTTTTGAATAACGAAGGGTTTTTAAAATATTCACCAGGCCTCACCTTAAAAGGATTCTGAAGTTAAGTAGGATGGCACAATTAGAATCAGTGATTGTATTTAACAGAAAGCTCCCCGCTGCCTGGGGAGGGATGCACTGTGCCACACGCTATCCCATTCCAAACCAGTGAGAGTCTGCTACAGCTTTTAAAATCAGGGCCCATTACCACACAGAAAGAGCATGAAGTTATACTTCATGTCATAGGTTAGTACAGAGAGTTTGTTCCGTGTTCCATGACATGTAAAGAAAGTATGATTATTCTCATTAAAAAAGAAAGAGCAGTTCACCCAGTATTAACGTTAAGTGGCAGTTTTAAAAAGCAGCTAATGTTTTTAAAAATGCAGTGAAGGGGAATTCATTGCATAAAGTTCCCTTTGCAGTAGTTCCTCTTACAGAATCTTTGGTGTGAGGTTAGGAATTTTGTTGCAGACAATATGGGGAAAGCACACACAGGATTTGACAAAATGCCCTATAGACTTTTGCATAAAACACACTTTCACCTTGGATTTTGCACCAAATTTTCTTTAATGCAGCCCACTGACTACTGTGGGTAGGGGAAGTTACTCCTGACAGTTCTATTAATAGGCAGATGACCAAAAGGCAAAGAGATAAATTTTAAGGAGCACGTTAAAGGAGGAAACAAGTCAAAGCAAAGGAAAAATACGGCCATTCGGGGGGAATCACCAGAGAGGGGAGCAGTGGAGGGGCTGGGGGGGCAGTGGAGGGGCTGGGAGGGGTACGGTGAAGCTGTGGGGGTGGGGGGAAATGGGGGAGAGCAGTGGAGGGGCTGGGGGGGGCAGTGGAGGGGCTGGGGGGTCAGTGGGGGGAGTAGTTGGGGGGAGCAGTTGGGGGGAGCAGTTGGGGGGAGCAGTGGGGCCAGTGGTAGGGGGGTGCAATTGGGGGGGCAGTAGGGAGAGGAGCAGTTGGGGGATTGGAGGGGGGCAGCAGTGGGGAGCAGCAGAGGAAGGGGTGTGGGGAGGGGGAGTGGCAGAGTGGGGAGGGATATTTCACATAAACCACTGACTTTCATTATGCATATGTTTTTTAAGAACAGTTCTGTCAAATGTTTATACAATTGTTGTTTGGTAACAAAGTGTTGCTCCTCTTTGTACCTAAGGGGGATGTGAAGACCATTCTGGGTCCGATATACTGAAGGTTGGAGTCTACATGGCTCTTCCCAGCCCAGCAATAACAACTCCATCTTCAAAAGCTTCTGATACTTTGGGATGACAATTGGATTTCCCACACTAACAATCCTTATGGTTTCTCCCAGAGAGTTTATCAACCTTAATGCCATATTAAGATACTTTTCTGTTGTTGACTCATGTCCACTGGGAGCTGGATCAAGGACATCTAACCTTGTTTGCCTAGGATTCCTTACAGCTATCAGCAAGGGAAGAAATTCATTCATTCAAGCTTGGTTTGCCTTGCACTCAGGTCCCTCAGGAGAAGTTGCAGTGTCTGAACTCATCAAACTGCATCAACTGTGCACTATGCTCACAAATAAAATGTTAAAATAAAGAATGGGTAAAATTAAGGCAAAGGTCCAATTAATGATTGGTTAATAAAGCTGCCAAGTTTGACAGCTGCTAAAAGGCCTTATTAATCATGTACTATAAATTACCAGCTGAAAACTACTTCTGCCATAACTGACATACATAGAATGGTGCACTGTTAATTGTATCTCAGAAAGAGCATTAGATGTAAAGATTGCATGGTATGAAATCAAGATTTTTCAAAATTCTTAGGGCTTTTCAATAGTTTAAATGCTTAACTGTCTACTATTTATATTGGCTTAATAATAACAGATCAACAATGAACAGATGGTGAAATGCGCTTGTAAACATTAAACGACACATAAATAGGACAGTTTGAAGTTCTCTGCAACCAGGAGAAATTAATTAATGGATATAAAACCACATACACAATTAAACAATATGTGCACTTGATACAGTAGATTGTACAAGTGTATTCTCAACTCCAACATTCAGCAGAAGCACTTCAGGACCATAGTTTTACATCAAAACCAGATGTGTTGTATCCTCTAATTTCCAAGGCAAAGATGTCAAATTTTTATTAAGTCCAATTAACACATTTTTTCCCCTTTAACTGTTCTATCTTATTGGACTTACTGACCCACTGATCCCCCACTGAACCCCTGACCATTCCCTTAACCCCCGACCACCATCTTATTGCCCCACTTTTGGAAATCCAGCCCCTCCCCTCCATTTATTTGACATTATTATTGGCAAGGCTGGTGCTGTGTTTGCAAGCATCATCATTAGCATTCTAGCTCACTTTTGAAACTCTCCTCCCTCTCTGCCATGCTCCTTATTCTGTTCTATTTCTATTCACAACAGTCCAATTGGGAATTTACTGAACCCATGTAGTAGAGACTGCACCGAACACTCCCTTGGTTTAACAGCATCTTCTCCCACTGGCCAATCAAACCTGTCACTTCAACAATAATTTTTAGGGAAATCAATTTCACCGAAGGTTGCAATGTGTAAATCTAACTTCTAATCAATATCAAACTGGAGCAGAAAATGCTGGAAAAACCCAGCAGGTGTAGTTCAGATCCCCAGCATCTGTAGTATTTTGCTCTTAATATCAAATTGGATCCTGACAGCTTTTCTCTTGATGCCTGGGCAGTATTGGACCTTAGAGAACGACACTCCTGTTCCACCAATCTTTGTTATGACTAGAAAAATATCATTTCTAATACCTCACGGTACCTACTGGTGTCTGGCCAGCTTTCTAACCTTATTGTGTGACTAATAGATTGGTTTATATGATTTCTCTGAAGAGAATTAATGGCAAAATCCAAAGGGAACTCATTTATCTCATTGCTAAAAGAATTGGAACAACATATCTCAGACGAAGTTGCAGGTGTAAATATGGCCTTAGATTAATCGCACATAATATTTTTTCTAACTTTTTAATATTTTTAAGATTATGTAAGCCCAGAAGTTCCAGTCATACCCTAGACGTACCCCAGAAGATGCAGTGTGCAACCCCCAGGTGCCCGCCCCCACATCAGGATGCACAATTGCCCAGAAATTATAAACTTCTGATTGGCAATTACCCTGCACCTAGAATAATCCAAAACTCCTATTTAAAGTGGATACTTCGGATTGTTCCGACTTTCCTAGCAGGATAGTTACACAGGAAAGGTTAGAAGGATTAAAGCTACTCTAATTCCCGGGCAACTATAGTACTGACCCCCTGATCCCCCACCAAACTTCTGACCACCCCCCTAACCCCCAACCACCCTCCCCACCCTCAACTAACCCCCACCCTCCCAACGACACTCCCGGTCCCCCCAACTACCACCCCCATCCCCCAACTACCCCAACCCCCACTTCTCTCCCGACCCCCTGACTATCACTCCCCACCCCGCCTAACCTCCCAACCACCTGACAACCTCCACACACCACCCTAACCACTCGGCTACACCCCCAATCAAACTACCCATTCCACCCCCTGAGCAGCACCCCCCCAACACCCTTCCACTCCCCGACCAACCCCCCTCTCCCCCTGACTACCCACCTGACTGCCCCATCATCCCCAAAGCCCCTCCAACCACCCCCTGAACACCTGACTTCCCCATTTAGACCACCTGACCCTGACCAGTCCCCCTGACCACTGACCACCCTGCTCCTTTACCCGCTTACCTTACAAACTTACCTTCTCCCTGGCTTCTCAAAGTGGCTGGGATCTTTAAACTTACCACTTTACAGCAGCCAGTGTCATTAAAAGGGGTCGTGAATTCATCCCTGACCCCGCCTGGGCTGGAGGATCGGGTGAGAAATATGCAGCTCCCGGGCTGGCTAAATAAAAGGGTTTAGAATGGCAATCTGACTGCGATTGCCAATCCACAAAGCTCTGGCCCATGATTAGTTTATTAAGAACTTCAGAGCTCATGCTTTGGTGAATACTTTTCAAAGTACAAAGCAGAAACATTCAGAAGGTCTGGCAGCAATCTGTGGAGAGCATAGGCCAGATGTCTTGGGTATGAGTCTCTTCTTTAAAGGCTTACAATGCAGCATATCGACTTCAGACCCATATCCGAAGATAATGCAATTGACAAGAGGTCTCTATTACCTGAGGCTGCAGCCTGCCTGAGGATAGTTAAATGTTGCTTGGTGTTGGGACTTGGAAGGCTCCAGCTACCATTTCTCTAATAGCCTGTAAACATCAAAAGATTGAATTTAATTCAGTCAACATATCTGACTTTAATAGCTTTAGTGTTTGTTCTTGTATTGCCCTTACAGCAAAAACATGTAGAAAACACAAACACAACAAATTATAAAAAACTGGAACCAGGTTAATCCTTTGTGTTTACATTAGGCACACAAGAGAAACTGCAACTGCACCTCAACATTCTGTATCAAACTAAGATGTCTACTTAGTCTATCAGTAATGAAATTTCACACTCACCCTTTTCTACTAGTGTCTGCATATCTCCCTGGCAATGTTAAATGAGAACTCTAATTGTTGTAAACATTAGTTTACTTGGAGTTTAACTATCCCAGGGCCATTATTTACAGAGATAAAAGCAAAGAACTGCGGATACTGGAAATCCAAAACAAAAACAGGAACAGAATTACCTGGAAAAACTCAGCAGGTCTGGCAGCATCGGCGGAGAAGTGCACAGTTAATGTTTTGTGTCCTCATGACCCTTCAACAGAGGCCTGTTCTGTTGAAGGGTCATGAGGACTTGAAACGTCAACTGTGCTCTTCTCCGCCGATGCTGCCAGACCTGCTGAGTTTTTCCAGGTATTTCTGTTCCTGTTTTTGTTTTCCATTATTTACAGTGTTCAAATCAGTGAAATTCTATTTTTATTACATGGAATTCCAGGATTCCCCCAGATTTTTATGGCTGCTATGAATATTATATTCTATGATTTTGTCCATCTAACTGTGGAAATTGCAAATTAGAAGCTTTGAGATATTATTTGCAGAACCCTATTGATGTATCCAGTCTGGGGTGAAATTCCACGGATCAGTTTATTTTATTTTCATTTATAATTGTACTTAAATTATTAACATGAGGAATTTTGTTCTATAATGATCTCTCATTGATACCGTACCTCTTCTCCTGTCCCCAGTATTTGCCACAGTCAATTCCTGGGAGTCAATTATTGGTCCAGTTACATCTGGTTGAACCTAGATAAAAACACAATTTACAAAATGGAATTGCTTGAATGTTCTGCCTGCGAAACAGGCCTTCTCCTCATCCCCAAAGCTACGAACCTATCACTTTTTACAACTTAATCTCCTAGTGACAATTAATTTGTAAGGTATAGAATATTGCCAATCTGCATTGGGAAGGAACAGATTTTTGACCCTCTGACAGACTCATGGTTTTGTTTAGGTTGTGATGCTTCTGTTTTGGTATCACTGCTGTCCTATACCCTGACAGTCTAGAAATAGTGATGTCCATAACTGTCCCAAGCCATACGGCATTTACACCTACAATGCCTCACTCTCTCTGCTGCCATTTCCCTAAGGCTGGCTCTTTCTCAAAAGCAAACCATTGCTCATTGCTATTGTGACGTTAATGTTTCATCAGACAGCCAAATCCATCAGGCAAGAGGAGTACGCCAAGCTAGAAACCGTCGTCATCTCCTCGCAGCTTTCAAAATACCCAACGTCTATATTATAAATAATCGATGTTGGACACTGAATTCTAACGGTTCGGAGACCAAACTGGAGCTGCAGAATTTTCTGATATCACAGCTGTCGAGTCAAAACTGCTGATGAAGGAAATCTTGGCTCCCATGTCTTTTGCAAAACAGATTTTTGTGTAGGTTTGTGATGTTGAATATGTGAAATACCATCAAACATGTTTTACTTTTACTTTGTATTGTTACTGTCTGTCCTTTTGTCCATTCACACCTGAATCGCTCATTGCTGCCACTATTCTCTCCATTAAGATGATGTTCTCCTGCTGTTCTGTGACTGAGTAAGCTGCACATGTGCTTCTGTAGATGGGATTGTGCGTTGCGCCAACTAGCTGAACAGCTGAGAACTGCCAGAGATTTATCTGTTAAGGATATTCGAATAGATATTATGGCTGGGATATGAATTCATTGGGCTGAAATGTACGCTGACCGGGCTGGCACATGCCCAACCTGATCAGGTGTGAAACCGCGTGAGATGATGTCACGCGAGCATCCTGATGTCAGGCCACACTCACATAATATTTTTGCCGGCGGGCGCGAGTAGAAGTCGGAAGCGGGCTCACCGACAATTAAGAGGGTAATTAAGCCCTTTAACGGCACGAGTGTGTAATTTTATGTGGCTCGTCCAACCTTACGTTTGGCAGACAGGCAAATTGGCCAGGCGGACTTGACATTTCTCATCGAGCCTCATCCATGGGCGGGATGAGGTTTCTGTGATGAACTGAAATGTAAATAAATTTCCGTGGACATTATTTTCAGTAGTTAAATTTTCAGGTGACCGATTATGATGCCCGGACACTTTTTTTCAGTTTTCAAAACCTTTATTTTTGTTGTTTCGGGCCTTCAGCTCCCAGAGGCAGCTCTCTGCCTTCAGCTCCCTGCCTTCAGCTCTCTGCCTTTGGGGAGCTCTCTCTCAGCGCTGGCCCGCTCCCACGCTGACATCATCGCCCCCCCGCCCCCAACCCCCCCTTCCCACCCCCAACCCTGGCAGCCCATGTTTCACGATGCTTGGCCGTTAATTGGTCAGCCAGCGTGAAATCGCGGCCGGGAGCCAATGGCAGCTGGCGGTCCGTTTCCCAGCCAATCCCGGACCTGCCAATCGTGTCTGCCCAGCAAGCTGAAAATTGGGCTACTATGACCCTCTGGAATGGAAGGTCTTTGCAAGGTCCTCCTCCTGTCAACCACAAAACATTTATTTATTCATTAGTGTTGCCAAATAAGCAGGAAACCTTGTATAATCTGAAAGAAGGACAAAATACTGTGCACGCTGGAAATCTGAAATAAAAACAGAACATGCCGGAAATATTCAGCAGGTCAGGCAGCAGCTGTGGGCGGAGACACAGGGTCAACGTTTCAGGCCAGTGAAATTTCCTCAGAACTGAATTTGTGCAGGCAGTCCTCAAAGGGTTAATCTTTTCTGGAAAAATGTTAAGAACAGTGACCCTTACTTGGCTGAACATGACCGATCTCTGTAGCTCTACTGGTGCCTGCCTTGAATGTAGAGGAGAGAAGGGAATTAGTTCTGTGTGTTTCGACTTCCCCGGGAACCGTGTCTGGCTGAGACCGGTCTACGAGAGATATTGTTTCTTTGGCTTGGTGAGCACAAATGGGGAATAGTGAGACCGTGTCCAATTCAAACACAGCTTGGAAAGCCTGCAGTAAAAAAAAAACTCATTAAAACATCATTGAAATGTAACCAACAATCTCTCTGGAGTGAGGATATATTTGCCCTTTTACTTCTCATTTGTATCAGTTGTCACACGTTAAACAATATTTTTCGTTACATTTTTAATTGATTATGTGCACAGAATTAAAGCTGTAATGTTTATCTGCTGAAGATCACCCAGTCCCAGTATGAGACTTCCAAAAAGCAGTAGCAATTACTCAGGTTCAGTCAATAAGCAGCTAACCCTACGGCAGAGCGTTGCTAAGCAACCTAATTCGATGAACAATTAAAATTCTTCAAAGATTTATTTTGACTGAATGCAATACTACACATAAATGTAACATACACATTCAAATTAAATATTATTTGTGTATTTTTAACATTATTTGGCCCTATTTGAAGAGACACCTGGTCACATTTCAACCCCTCAGTGGCAACAGCAGATAAATATTGGGTAAGTTTTATGGGCTCCCTAGCAGCGTATCTAAAGGTGGGAGGGGAGGAGGGGAGGGCATGTAAACTAAAGCAGGTGGCCAGTCCGTCACCTTCCCACCCACCTCTGACCTGGCCCCCACATTACGGGGGGTGGGGGGGTGCAGGTAAGGCAAACCTAGGCCTACAGAGGTTGCTAAGAGGATAATTAACTGCCACTTAAGGACCCCATTACTCCTCCGCTGCAATATTTTGGTCAGTGGGTGAAGGCAGAAGTAAGGTGGGCAGCTTGGCAGCTTTGACAGTGCGGCTGCTGATGGGCAGGAAGGGGGGGTATCTCCTTTGTGGGGTGGGGGTCTCCTGTTCCTCCACCACCACCCCCACCCCCTACACCCCCAACTTCTCTAACCTGGCTACCACTCCCCAACCTTCCCACCCTCACAGGGGTCTCCCAGTTGTGCCCGCCCAAAATCCCTTGAATTATCTGAAGCCTGGGAGATGTCTTCATTTCTTTGTGGGTCTGGTTGCAATTCCAGCAATGGCCACTACTCCCCTCTGGGGCTGTTGGGTCTACAGAGCTGCTAGCCATTCTGATTGGCTGGCAGCTCTCTAGAGCAGAACTCCCTGTCCCTTGAGGGGCAAAAGTCCCATTCGGCGCTAATTAAAGCTGCCTTCAGTGTATTATCGCTGTGGGGCAGCCTGATCTCAGGATGACAAAGTGCCAGCTGACTTTTAGATTGGGGGGGGGTGGTGGCAGGTAATTTCCCTCCCCCCTCCATGTCTTTCCTGCTTTGAAGCATAATGTCTTGGTCATAAATTGTAAATAGATCTTCTAAACCTCAAGTTATAAATCTTCTTTAGGATGGAGCGGTGGTACCTTAGTGTGGCTTAATGCCATAGGTAGTGGCTCATAGCCACAGTCCTCATTTATAAATTTCCAATCCCAGCTGAACGCCCAGACCACATGTCCTGTGTAACGGAAGTGAGGAAACTGTCTTTGTCAAATAATCTGGGGTTGTCAGGAATTTCAATTTCCAACTGTTGACTAATCTCGGAATGTCAACTAAATCTGGAATGCCAATATTAAGCGTATTCGCGAACCCGGCTCTGTTCAGCTGCAAACAAATGCGCAAGTGTGCAGAGGCCACAGATTGTGTCACCCGAAGCTGTCAGGTGTATCCAAACAAAACGAAACCAAACAGAAATAATTAATCCATGAAAGAAAAATAGCAACTATCACGCAGAGATTAATTACTCATAATCTGTCATTTAAAGAACTACAGCAAGCTTGGTCTCCTGAGGTCAGGTATTCAGCTGCTGATTATAACAGTCAAATCAGAACAGGGAATGCATTGCATCATCCTCTGACTCAAAGTACACGGGCTTGTTTCTTGCCACCAATCCTGCTGTTTAATCACTGGCTTTTTTTTTACCCAGTTCAGCCTGAAACGAACATTCTGCTTAGCTTTCATCATTCAGGCCACATATGTCAGTCTTGATCAGGGAAACGTACCCACAGTCTGCAGCCCGATACTTAAACTGAGTCTTCACTTGTCTGGGTCGTTAATGTCAAACCAAATTATTTTGGACTCTTCAAAATAATCAAGGCGGTTACTGTTTATGATTGTGTAGCCATCAGGCTTTGGGAAGATTAAGTGATTATGTTAAAATCTGAGATATAATTCACCACAGCCTCCGTATGTTTTCTATCACAATGAGGCCCTTTGGGCAGTTACAGTCACAATAGTCACTCTTGAGCTATTTAGTTTTTTTCTACAAGCTTTCCACCTGGTGCTCACTTTGCTGAGATTTGTTTTAACTTCTACAAAGAAATTCTTGGTTATGAGTTGCTACATTACTGATAAATGGGTTTATTACCAAAGCATTTACAAATCCATATTCATTCCCAATTGAGATCAAAATTCAAAAGACTGAAGGAAACATATATAGTAGCATGGTGTAGTAATTATAGTTTCATTTAGTTTGCAATGTACCTTTAAGAATAGTACTTGTTAGGCAAGATCACATGATCTGAAGTAACCAATAGGAGAGTTGCTTGAGTGACCTCAGGAGTCAGTGTAGAGATAGAGCTGGAGTGGAAAGCACACGTGTAGTCGCTGCTGAGTACATTGTAAATAAACTTAATGTTTCCACCCAAGAAGCGTCTGCAGATCAATTCTATCATTAATAGCACAACTCAACCACCCTGCAATAAATTGATGATGAGGATAAAACAAGATTAAGCAGAAGAAATCAAGTTAAAAACAAATTGGTACTGTACCTTGCCCAGTGATTGTAAGTAGCAAGCTCCATTAGAATTGAAGAAGTTATCCCCTCTCAAAATGCCACAATTTGGGTGAATTGATCATTTTGAACAAGCCACAGATGATTGGTCTCAATATATAGACCGCCTCATATTCTTTTCTCAAGACAGCGAGATTATAGGGGAAGACAAGAAGCAAACGATCCTCTTGAGTACTTGTGGGAGCAAAACCTACAGTTTGACTTGAAGTTTGATGGCAGCCAGTGCCCCAAATTATAAAAAATTCGATGAATTGGTGGACCTCGTGAAGGGTCATTTTCAACCCAAGCCCTCAGTCATGCAGGAGTTCAGATTTAATTCACAAAATAGAGGACTGGGTGAGACAATTGCATGCTAAGTGGCAAATTTGAAGCAGCTAACGGAACTTTGTGAGTTCGGTACAACTCTGAATGACATGCTCAGAGATTGTTTAGTATATGATGTGGAAGAGGGCTCTATTCAGAAAAGATTATTATCTGAAGTGAATCTGGACTTCAAGAAGACACTAGAGATAGCGCTGGCCATGGAAAGCACAGTAAGAGATTCAAAAGCAATACAGGGTGTGCACAATGGCGCCAACCTCAGCAGTGAAATTAAAGAATAATTTTAATAAAGGTGGAAACAATCAGTCTTTTAGCGATTGGCTGTTTAAAAATAGAATGCTAATATTGTCACAGAAATGGACATATGATGAGGCAGTGTGAGGAAAGATTCAGGCAGGATTGTAAACAAAAGAAGAAGCCCAGTGAAATCTACGATGTAGAAGAGCCTGAAACAACAAATTCAGACGCCCTCCCTATAGTGTGGTGACCGGAACTGCAGGCAGTCCTCCAGTTGTGACCTAACCAGCGCTTTATACAGTTCCAGCTTAATCTCCCTGCCCTTGTATTCTACACCTCGGCTAATAAAGGCAAATATCCCATATGCCTCTTAACCACCTTATCTACCTGCCCTGCTACCTTCAGGGATCTGTGGATACGCACACCAAGGTCCCTCTGATCTTCAGTGCTTCCCAGGATTCTACCATTCATAGTGTAATCCCTTGCCATGTTATCACTCTCCTAGTGCATTACCTCACACTTCTCCGGGTTGAATTCCATTTGCCACTGTTCTGCCCACCTGACCATTCCGTTGATATCCTCCTGCAGTTTACAGCTATCCTCCTCATTATTTACCATCCGATCAATTTTCATGTCATCCCCAAAATTCTTGATCATACCCCCTACATTTAAGTCCAAATCATTTATGTACACCACAAACTGCAAGGGCCCCAACACCGAGCCCTGCAGAACCCCACTGGAAACAGACTTCCAGTCACAGAAACATCCCTCTACCATCGCCCTCTGCTTCCTGCCTCTCAGCCAATTTTGGATCCAACATGCCACTTTGCCTTGGATCCCATGGGCTCTTACTTTCTTGATCAGTCTGCCATGAGGAACCTTATCAAAAGCCTTGCTAAAGTCCATGTAGACCACACCAAATGCATTACCCTCATCAGCACTCCTGGTTACCTCCTCAAAAAAATTGATCAAATTTATCAAGAATGACCTTCCCTTAACAAATCCATGCTGACTATCCCTGATTAATCCGTGTCTCTCCAAGGACAGATATATTTTGTCCCTCAGAATTCTTTCCAGTGACTTCTCCATCACTGAGGTTAGACTGACTGGCCTGTAATTTCCTGGTCTATCCCTTCCTTCCGTTTTAAATAATGGGACAACATTAGCAGTCCTCCAGTCCTCTGGCACCTCACCTGTGGCCAGAGAGGATTTGAAAATTACTGCCAGGGTCCCTGACATCTCTTCCCTTGCCTCCCTCAACAACCTGGGATACATCTCATCCAGGCCTGCAGATTTATTCACTTTTAAGGCTGGGGAAACTCTGAAGGGAACAAGAGACCCCAGAGAGAGGGCAATTCCGCCGAAGGAAACAAGAGACCTCAGAGAGAAGGCAACTCCGCCAAGGGCAACAGGAGACCTCAGAGGGAGGGCAATAAGAAATTAAACAATTTAAAGAAAGGTTGATTGTCCTTCAAGACCAAATGCAAAAGGAATGTGTAACCATTCAGCAACATGAGAAATGAAGGCCATTTCAAACAAGAGAATGGAATCGCAGCAGAAGAAATGCAAAGAGGGTTCAGGGGAAACCCTGGTAATCGGAGAGGGTTCACAAGAAGCCCTGGGAGTTGTGTATAACTGGATACAGCCAGGAGACAGGAGCTCAGATAAGCTCCAAGGCAGTGCCAGCTCAGTGAAGCTAGCTGTCCAGCAAAGAGCTGAAGAATCAGTGAAATGAAGCCAAAGAGGCTTTGGAAGCGAAAATTGCAGAATTTCCCAGGAAGCAGAGATGATGAAATTTTGGGAGACTCAGCGCTGAGGTCAGACAAGTCGAGCTTGCATCTGAGAGAAGTCTGGCCAATTGTGAAGTCAAAATGAAGGCCAAGATTAAAGTTTGTGCTAGGAGGAAGATGGAGAAACACTAACAGGTCTTCCGCCCAACTGAGGTGAAAGTGAGAGCTACAAGAGAGAAACCTGCGCCAAAGAACACCTCCGAGCTCAAACCATTCCTAGGAATGATCAACTGTTATGGGCGGCTCTTACCTAATTTGTCTACAGTGCTGGCCCCAATGCATTTGTTACTCAAAAAGAACCAACATTTGTCTTGGGAGACGCCCCAGAAAGAAGCTTTCATAAAGGTGAAACAATTGTTACACCCGTCCAATCTATGAGTGCATTATGACCAGACGAAAGAATTGGTGCTGACATGTGACACATCTCCCTACGGAGAGGGAGCAGTGCTCTCTCATTGGATGGATGACGGCACGGAACAGCCTATTGGTTACATATCAAGAACACTCACCACAGCGGAAAAGGGATACTCGCAGATAGAGAAGGAAGGCCTGTCCATCATCTTTGGTGTCAAGAAATTTCACCAGTACGTACACAACCACCATTTTACAATCGTTTCAGACCACAAACCATTGCTGGGATTGTTTAGTGAGGACAAGGCTATACCACCCACAGCCTCAGCAAGAATACAACAATGGGCTTTAGTCCTGGCAGTGTTCGAATACACTTTCATACACAGGCCTGGAAATCAAATCCCAAACACTGATGCACTTAGTCATTTACCTTTACAAGAAAATGATGAACACATCCCAGTTCCACAGGAACATGTTTTATTGTTAAATTTCTTAGATTCCTCATCGATATGTGCTCGACAGATCAGAGTCTGGACAAGTCGGGACCCGGTCCTAGCTCAGGTATGAGAACAAGTGCTTCATGGTTGGTCACAGGAGCCCGTATCTGATGAAATGAAACCGTACTTCAACAGAAGACATGAAATAACCAGCCAGGATGGCAAATTATTGTGGGGAGCACGAGTGATAGTTCCTCCAAAGGGAGGGGAGCCACTTTTAATTGAACTACACAGTGTCCATCCAGGAATTTCCTGAATGAAGACCATAGTACACAGCTATCTATGGTGGCCAGGGATGGATGGTGAAATAGAGAGATTAGTAAAGCACTGTGTGCAATGTCACCAACTGCTAAAGGTGCCAGTCACAGCTCCATTACACCCATGGGGGTGGCCAGGTAGACCCTGGGTGCGGTTACACATTGACTATGTTGGACTTTTCCTGGGGACAATGTTTCTGCTCACTGCAGGGAGGTGGTGATATAATGGTATTGTCACTGGACTAGTAATCTAGAGACCTAGGGTAAACCTCTGGGGGTCTAGGTTTGAATCCCACCATGGAATTTGAATTCAATAGAAATCTGGCATTAAAAGTCTAATGATGACTGTGAAGCCATTGTCGATTGTTGTAAAAACCCATCTGGTTCACTAATCCCTTTTTAGGGAAGGAAATCTGCCATCCTTACCTGGTCTGGCCTACATATGACTCCAGATCCACAGCAATGCTCTCTTAAGTGCCCTCCGAGCAAGGGCAATTAGGAATGGGCAATAAATGCTGGCCTAGCCAGCAATGCCAACATCCCATGACTGAATCAAAAAAAATTCAAAATGGTTTGGCGTATATGAAGTGAAGTCACCAACGTCGGCCGCTACAATTGAGAAACTACATCAGAGTTTTACCATTCACAGACTACCAGAGGTAGTTATTTGCAATAAAAGCACAGCATTTACATGTGCTGAGTTTCAATGGTTTATCAGCCTCAACGGTATCACTCGTGTGAAAACTGCACCGTACCCACCCTTCCTCAAACGGACTGGCCGAAAGGGTGGTTCAAATTTTCTGGACATTTTCATGAAAAAGCTAACTGGAGATTCCTTGGCAACCAAGCTAGCTCACTTTGTTTCTCATTACAGGACTATCCCTCACACAACAACAGGTGTCACACCTGCGGAGTTATTGTTGAAACACCGTCTCAGGATGAGATTGAGCTTAATAATGCCGAATTTAGAGGGGGAGGTGGAAAGGAGTCAGGGAAGCCAGAAAACTAGACACAACTGACATAGTTACAAGAGGAAATTGACCGTGGGAGAGACGGTATACGTGAAAAACTTCAGAGAAGGACCAAAGTGGTTACCGGGTGAAATAAGTGCGGTGACTGGACCTCTATCTTACCACATGGAGGTGGAAGGTCGGATCATCTGTAAACATGTGGAACATTTAAGGAAGAGAGAGAGAAATCACCAAGATTTGGTTTCACCAGTGACCATGACCAGGTCTGCGTTTCCTGTTGAGGGTACACAACCCAGGACTGATGTGTCTGATGTTCCTGTAAGAGTTGAGGATACAGAACTACAAGTGCCATCGAAGCACCTGATGTTCACACAACTCCGGAAAAGGAGATTCCTGACAAAGAATCTGAAGTTGTGGAGCTGCGACATTCCACACGGACCAGGAAACCACCTGGAAAACTTAACTTGTAAATTCCTCACCCAGTGTAAATATTATGTTGTCTTGAAAAAATTGTACTTGTAAATATAGTATGAATAGTCGCTTTAAAGGGGGAGGGATGTAGTAATAATGGTTTTATTTAGTGTGTAATGTACCTTTAAGAATAATACTTGTTAAGGAAGATCACATGACCTGTAGTAACCAATAGGAGAGTAGCTTTAGCTACCTCAGCAGTCAGTGTAGAGTTAGAGTTGGAGTTGAAAGCACACGTGTAGTTGCTGCTGAGTATATTGTAAATAAACTTAATGTTCCCACCCAGGAAGTGTCTGTAGGTCAATTCTATCATTAATAGCACAACTCGACCACCCCACAACAACCCACATGTCTCTTTGAGCTCTGAGATCCACAGCCGTGGCGGCAGCAGTCTGAGTCTTCACGACAGCAAGCTGAACGTTCATCGGTTCACACCTTGGGAGCGTCTGCCTGTGCTGTAGTGGAAGCTGCATCAGGGCTGGGTCCCAAAATGCTCACCAGGAGTTACGACCACTTACACACTGGAAAGTATTAACTCCAAGCTCTTCATGATCAGAGCCAGACTCCTCTGTGCTCCTTGACAGTGACACGGGCTATCTGGCATGTCAGCCAAGGTACCAAGTATTTCTCAGTACATTACCCATCAGCCTTTTTCTATACACTGCTCTCCTGAGATCCTCATTTTCATCTACAGTGGAAATCAAGCGCAACCTCAGCCTCTGGAGAGCTGACACCCACATGAACCTTCCCCCCTCCCCTGACTGTAGCCATCCCAGGTGACTCGCCACAGACCCTGCCTCTATCCCACCCTCTACCCCAGGCTTGTCCAGCCGTTTTGGGAGGGGGGGTGGTGGGGGAGAGCATCATCATTTCTCACTCAAGGAGCCAATGAACACATTTTGACAAGATACGATTTGGCACAACATTAAACATGAATTTGTTTTTAAAATCAATGTTGAAGCTGATAATTTTACAAGAAGTGTAATGGATAAAAATGACCATTAGAAAGTGCCAAGCAGCAGAGTTAGCCAATAAAACCATTGCTGCCTATTCGCTCAAGAGAGCTAGAGGGACAGACTAGTCACCACGGAATGGGGAGGGGACTGGGGTCGGGCTCATACCGACCCTGTGTTTGCCTCTGGTGGGACACACTCTGTGCTGGCCTCAATGGAATTCATTGGAAAGTGGGGGTGGGAAGCGGATTGCCTTTCAGTCTGGGTTTTCCTCTTCACCTGGCCCTGTGCATGGACAGGATTTTGGGGAGGGAGGGGTGGAAGGATGTGAGTGTGCATTTGGTTCACTCCCTGCCGTAGGGTTCTTGCTCCCACACACACACACACACAGACTCACTCACCCGCAGACCCACTCGCTCACACACACACACACACACAGACTCACTCACCCACACTCACTCACTCACACACACACACACACAGACTCACTCACCCGCAGACCCACTCGCTCACACACACACACACAGACTCACTCACCCACAGACTCACTCACTCACACACACACACAGACTCACTCACCCACAGACTCACTCACTCACACACACACACACAGACTCACTCACCCACAGACTCACTCACACACACACACACACACACACAGACTCACTCACCCGCAGACCCACTCGCTCACACACACACACACAGACTCACTCACCCACAGACTCACTCACTCACACACACACACACACAGACTCACTCACCCACAGACTCACTCACTCACACACACACGCACACAGACTCACTCACCCACAGACTCACTCACTCACACACACACGCACACAGGCTCACTCACCCACAGACTCACACACACACACACAGTCTCACTCACCCACAGACTCACTCACTCACACACACACACAGACTCACTCACCCACAGACTCACACACACACACAGAGACTCACTCACCCGCAGACCCACTCGCTCACACACACACACAGACTCACTCACCCACAGACTCTCACACACACACACACGCACACAGACTCACTCACCCATGGACTCACACACACACACACACACACACACAGACTCACTCACCCACAGACTCACTCACTCACACACACACACACAGACTCACTCACCCACAGACTCACTCACACACACACACACACACACACACACAGACTCACTCACCCACAGACTCATTCACTCACACAGACTCACACTCACAGACTCATACTCACACAGACTCACTCACTCACACACACACAGACTCACACACACACACACACACACACACACACAGACTTACTCACTCACAGACTCACTCACTCACACAGACTCACACCCACAGACTCACTCACACACACACACACACACAGACTCACACACACACACACACAAACACACAGACTCACTCACTCACAGACTCACTCACTCACACAGACTCACACCCACAGACTCACTCACACACACACACACAGACTCACACACACACACACACAAACACACAGACTCACTCACTCACAGACTCACTCACTCACACAGACTCACACCCACAGACTCACTCACACACACACACACAGACTCACTCACCCACAGACTCACTCACTCACACTCACAGACTCATACTCACACAGACTCACTCACTCACACACACACATACACAGACTCACTTACCCACAGACTCACTCACTCACAGACTCATACTCACACAGACTCACTCAATCACACACAGACACACACACACAGACTCACTCACCCACAGACTCACTCACACACACACACACACACAGACAGGCTCAATCACTCACACACACACACACACAGACTCACTCACTCACACACACACAGACACACATACAGACTCACTCACCCACAGACTCACTCACACACACACACACACACACACACACAGACTCATTCACCCACAGACTCACTCACACACACACACAGGCTCACTCACTCACACACACACACACACACACACACACACACACACAGACTCACTCACCCACAGACTCACACACACACACACACACACACAGACTCACACCCACAGACTCACTCACTCACACAGATGCACACTCACACAGACTCACAGCTCACACAGACTCACTCACTCATGCTCGTACAGCTTCACTCACTCACACAGACTCACTCACTCACCCTCACTCACACTCATTCACTCACACAGATTCACTCACAGACACTCACACACTCACTCACTCACAGATTCACTCACTCTAACTCACTCACTCACACTCACTCACACAGACTTGCTCACTCACATACTCACTCACACTCTCACTCACTCACATAGACTCACTCACTCACACTTACTCACTCACACTCACTCACTCACACACACTCACTCACTCATGCTCACTCACACACTCACTCACTCATACAGATTCACTGACTCACACAGACTCACTCACTCACACTTACTCACTCACACACGCCCACTCACTCACTCACTCACAGATGGTGTGTTGCCTCCCTGTTGCCAGGGTCAAGGATGTCACAGAATGGCTGCAGGGCATTCTGAAGGGGGAGGGCAAACAGTCAGAGGTCGTGGTTCACATTGGTTCCAAGGACATAGGTAGAAAGAAGGGTGAGGTCCTGCAACAAGAACTTAGGGAGCTAGGAAGCAGATTAAAAAGCAAGACCTCAAAAGTTGTAATCTCTGGATTACTCCCTGTGTCACATGCCAGTGAGTATAGGAATAGGAGGATAGAAAGGATGATGGAGTGGCTGAAGAGATGGCGCAGGAGGGAGGCTTTAGCTTCCTGGATCACTGGGTCTGTTTCTGGTGAAGCTGGAGCCTGTACAAGTCGGACGGGTTACACCTGAACCAGAATGGGACCAAGGCTGGATTGTGTCTATCTTAACACAAGGAGTCTTACAAATAAGGCAATGAATTGAGGGTGTTGATTAACACATGGGAATATGATATTGTTGCTGTCACAGAGACATAGCTGAGGGAATAACAGGACTGGCAGCTCAATATTCCAGGGTATAGAATCTTCAGGCATGATGGGGGGTGTAAAAGAGGAGGTGGCATTGCACTATTGATCAAGGAGTCAATTGCTGCAGTAAGGAGGGAAGGTATCTTAGAAGGTTCCTCAAATGAGGCCATATGCGTAAAACTTAAAAACAAAAAGGGTGCTGGGAATGTACTATAGGCCTCCAAACAGTCAGGGGAAGACATAGGAGCGGAGATGTAGGCAAATCTCAGAGAAGTGTAATAATAATATGGTAATAATAGTAGGGGATTTCAACTTCCCCAATATTAACTGGGATAGTCTTGGTGTGAAAGGCTTAGAGGGGGCAGAATTCTTAAAGTGCATCCAGGAGAGCTTTTTGAGCCAACACGTAGAAAGTCCTACAAGAGAAGGGGCGGTACTGGACCCAATCTTAGGGAATGAAGCCAAGTCAGTGGTAGAAATGTCAGTGGGGGAACATTTCAGGGATAGTGACCATAACTCTGTAAGATTTAAGGCAGTTATGGAAAAGGACAAAGATGGACCAGAAATAAAGATCCTGAATCAGGGGAAGGTGGATTTCAATATGATAAGACAGGATCTGGCCAAAGTGGACTGGGAGCAGCTACTTGTAGGAAAGTCTCCATCAGACCAGTGGGAGTCATTCAAAAAGCAAATAGTGGGAGTTCAGGACCAACATGTTCCCGTAAAGGTGAAGGGTGGGGCCAACAAGTCCAGGGAACCCTGGATGTCAAGGGATATAGAGAATTGGATAAGGAAAAAAAAGAAGGCTTATGGCAGACACAGAGGGCTGGAAACAGCGGAAGCCCTAGAGGAGTATAGAAAGTGTAGGGGGGGAGGGGGGGCTTAAAAATGTAATTAGGAGAGCAAAAAGGGGGCATGTAGAAACACTGACAGGCAAGATAAAGGAAAATCCCAAGGCATTTTATAAATATATTAAGGGCAAGAGGATAACCAGGGAAAGAGTAGGGCCCATTAGGGACCAAAGTGGCAAACTGAGTGAGGAGCCAGAGGATGTAGGTGAGGTTTTAAATGATTACTTTTCATTGTGTTCATTATGGAGAAGGATGACGCAGGTGTAGAAATCAGGGAGTGGGATTGTGATATACTTGAACAAAGTAGCATTGAAAGAGAGGAGGTATTAGTGGTTTTAGTGGGTTTAAAAATGTATAAATCCCAGGCCCAGATGAGATGTATCCCAGGCTGTTGTGTGAGGCAAGGGAGGAGATTGCAGGGGCTCTGACACTAATTTTCAAATCCTCTCTGGCCACAGGAGAGATGCCAGAGGACTGGAGGACAGTGAATGTGGTACCATTATTCAGGAAGAGTAGTAGGGATAAACCAGGTAATTATAGGCCAGTGAGTCTAATATCAGTGGTAGGGAAACTGAGGGACAGGATTAATTTCCACTTGGAGAGACAGGGATTAATCAGGGATAGTCAGCATGGCTTTGTCAGGGAGAGATCATGTCCACCAAATTTGATTGAATTTTTCGAGGAGGTCACTAGTTGTATAGATGAGGGTAGTGTAGTCTACAAAGATCTCAGTAAGTGTTTTGACAAGGTCCAGCATGGGAAAATGGTCAAGAAGGTAAGAGCCCATGGGATTTAGAGCAAAGTGGATCCAAAATTGGCTTAGTGGCAAGAGGCAGAGGGCGATAGTCGAAGGTTGTTTTTGCGATTGGAAGCCTGTGATGAGTGGTGTACCACAGGGATTGGGGCTGGGACCCTTACTGTTTGTAGTGTGCATTAATGATTTAGACATGAAAGAGGAGGTATGATTAATAAGTTCACAGATGACACAAAAATTGGTGGTAACGTAAATAGTGAGGAGGAAAGCCTTAGATTACAGGACGATATAGATGGGTGGGTAAGACGGGCAGAGCAGTGTCAAATGGAATTTAATCCTGAGATGTGTGAGGTGATGCATTTTAGGAGGATTCACACGGCAAAGGAACACGCAATGAATGGTAGGAACCTAGGAGCTTCAGCTCTGAACAAGGGTCATATGGAATCAAAACATTAATTCTGTTCCTCTCTCTACAGATGCTGCCAGACCTGCTGAGTTTTTCCAGCAGTTTCTGCTTTTGTTTCAGGTTTCACATGAACTTGCTCATGCTGGGGGTCAGAGGGCACAATGAACTGTGATGCTACAAAACAAAAACAGAATTACCTGGAAAAACTCAGCAGGTCTGGCAGCATCGGCGGAGAAGAAAAGAGTTGACGTTTCGAGTCCTCATGACCCTTCGACAGAACTTGAGTTCGAGTCCAAAAAAGAGTTGAAAACCTTGTGATGCTACAATGTGACAGAAAGTGTGAATGTCGCTTAAAGGATGTAAGATTTTTAATAGATTCTAGAAGGTTAATTATTGAACCAACAGATGCTAAAAAATTAGTTTCTTTGAATGAAAGTTTTCTACTGATACATACAGTGGTGTTAGCATTCTGTTCGAATAGTGAGCGTAGTGTTCAGGTGTTTAGGGCTATAAGGGTTAATTTGGGACTGGGGAAACAGTACCACCCATATTACGATGTAGAGAGTCATATGGGGGCAGTAGAATGTAGTGGTGAGTGTGGTAGAAGTCAGAATTAAGACAGCACCTAGTCAGGACTGTATCCTGTATGTATATGGTTATATTTATCAATAAATAGTTATTGTCCAGCTGTACAAGCCTCTAGTCCTCTTCATGAGGCCACACATGACCTACAACAATGACAGTACAAGTAGAAATGAGGGACAGGGTCCAAAACATCATTTAATTATTTAAAATGTCTGATTTTCACCCATAAAATTTCAGAAGTAAATGCCAAGCTGCTCAGTGTCTAACACAACTGTCGTCAGCAGTTATCTTGCATTTTAAACATCAGAAGGTGGTGCACAGAGTGTGAGAAAAGGTTAGGACAGGTTATTAAACCCTTGCTTATAAAGGGTCCTTGATGGAAGAAAGTCAATTGGAGAAACTTAGGGAGGGAATTCCAAATCATGGGCCTATTCTGGCTCAACGTCACCACTGGTGGAACAAAGATAGGGGGATGCTGAACATCGAGGATGGTACAGGAACACCGGGCTGGGATTTACAGCCCTCCACCGGCACATTTGAAGGTGGTAGGCTTGTAGAATGCAGTATGTGGCTTTCCCATTCCTGCCCACCTCTGACTTTCTCCTGTTTTACAGGGAATGGAGGAGACATCAGCTGGCCTGCTTACAATTGGACCTACTGAGGCCCTTGAGTAGCCAATTAATCTCACACACCCCCACCACCATTTTATCTCTGGCAGAGCAGGCCCATGCCAAGTGGGTGACACCAGCCTGGTGTCAGGCAAGGAAGGAAGGTGGGGGTGCCCCCACTTTGGGCAAAGGTGGGGGGTCCCCTGAGCCCATTGGAGGCATTCAGCCCCCGCCCCCACCCACCAACAAGGTCCCCGCTTTAACCCCCCCCCCCCCCGCCTCTCAGACCCAGACCCGACCTCCCTCACCCAACTCGTGGGGGCTGCTAGCTTGGCCCTGGCGATACCCCAGACTTACCTTCAGCCCGGCTTCCATAACCTCATCTCCTCTGGGTTCTGGCTGTAGTTCCAGCAGTGACCACCTGCTCAACCAGGGCCCAAGTGGAACTATAAAGCTGCCGGCCAATCTGATTGGCTGCTAGTTCTCTAAGGTGGGATTTCCTTCCCAGGTAGAGGTGTAAGTCCCACCCTGAGGCAATGAATGCCTCCGCTGAGCATTAACAGGCTATGGGGCATTGGCCTTTTCATCAGCAGGTTTGTGACCCATATTTTAGTTGGTGGGTCAGGGAAGATGTTACCCCGTGAAATCCAGTCCATAGAGTTTGGGAGGAAACATTTGAAGTAAAATTTCAGAAATTAGGTGATAATGTCTCCCTACCGCTCTGTAAAGGAGACAGGGACATTATTTTTTTCCCTAGTTTCTTCCTGACCCCTCCTCTGCAGTCATTCGAGTCTTAATATAACATTGTGAACTTTACAGCTCTTAAATTTAACATTTTTGCAATTGATCTGTTCCTAAATAAACCACAGTGTTACGATCAGTCCCCAGGCGAGGTCCCCCAGTTTGTTAACTTCCCAAATGGGACCCCAATTTTGTTCTGTTCCTGTGTGAGGTGGAATGAGCTGCCTCCTCTTCTTTATTCTACCCCCTTGGTAAGTCACAGCAAGGTTAATTTAAAAGGGATCCCTACCCCACCCCCCCCCCAACCTGTGGATACCCTTTCCCAGTCCAAATTAAGTAATGTTTTGGAAGGAGCCAATTTATCAAGGCTTTCCTGAGTAAAAGAAAGAGTAAGTTTCTTAGTTACTAAAACCTGAGAAAAGTAATAAAAATGCAACACATGTACACACTGATTTGTACATCTTTTCAAACTTTTATTGGAACTCAACTTCTCATTTCTGACCTGTCTTTGGCTTGTCTGTGAGGTGTAGATGGTGAAATGTTGCGGCTGTTAATTTGGGTGTTTTCAGTAGAGCTGACTTCGGCAGATTAGCAGTTGGTTTGGAGACACTTGGTGATGCAGGTTAGCTGAATAAGCTGTCCTATTTCTTTTTTGATTGTGGCTTTGCTGACTTCCCTCCAGAAACAGAGAGAGAGAAAATAACTTTCCCTGCAAGCTGCAGGGGTGTCTAGTTAATCTTCCAGTGCTGTCATTCTCACAGCACGCTAACTCACTAGCAGGCACAGATCAGATCTGCAGCTAACTTTTAACCTATTTCCTTGTGTATTCCTGGAAGGGAAAAACAAACGTCTTTCACCCAGAGTCCATTTTATTTCAACTCAGACCATTTCCACATTCTGAGATATAATTCAACAGGAGATGGGTTTTGGATGTCTGCTGAGATACGGCAATCAGTCTCCATTGTTTCCACAACCACAGGAGATTAAAGTTCAGTCTTTTTCATTTCATTTCTTCCTTCCAAGTTTCTCTATCTGAAGTAGACCATGACACCTTTTTAGGTGTCAGGTTGGGACTAGTCGGTCAAATATAGAAATTTTCCAGGAAGTGGTTACTTTACATTCTCAGCCATCTTTGGTTTGCTTGCATGTCTTTGTTAAAAAACATATGTCTTCCTTAAAAAGTTCAATATGCCCGTAAGTAACCTAGGGCTGCAATCCATTATCGTGATACAGCCATGGTTAACTTAGCATCTCAGAGGCCCATATCCAATGGGTACATGAGCCACTACTGAACTAATCTGGATCATCTGAAATTAACACTGACCTCATTTAATATTCACTTATTGTCAGCTAGGATTGGTGAATTAGTTTTCCATAATTTTGGACCTTGCAGCACCGATTGGCATTTCAGGGTCATGAGCAGCCAAACCCTCTCCTTGCAGCTCGTATGATTCAGTCTGATGAAGCCTGAGGGTGGATAGACAGTTCCCTGGGCCTCTCCATTCTTCATGTTGATGCTGTGGGCTGCTGCCATCACAATCAGTCAGGGACTAACTAATTCAGGCCCTAATGACTGTTATTGGGAAAAGGTTCACCAGCAACTCTCCAGCATCTTAACTGTATGGGCATTGTTCACGTGTGAGAGTAGAAAGTGTCGGTAGGATTCTATCCTCTAGGGTATCACATCCAAGGCCACACCCAGCATCTGGATATAAGCAGCAACTTCTAGTCAGGGGCATTATATAGCATTCAGAAAGAAAAACCTTCAGATAATTTCTAAGGGCTTCACTGGTAGAAAGGTTTTCCAGCATTAGCTCACTCCAAATCAGTCCGAAAGTTCTCTGGACCTGTGACCCCCATTAGAAAGGAATGGATTAGCCCTGGGGCACAGATGGCTTTTCCCCACCAGCAATATCACTGGAATAAACCTGGAGCAAAGGCTGAATCCTCTCAAAAACAAATCAAAGAAATGTTTTTAATGATAAACTGATATTTTTCAGAGCTCTGTTTTTTCCAGAGGGATTTAAAGAGTGTTTCCCTTTTAAGAACAGATATTTTTAATCTCACACATACAGCGGGATTTTCCACACCCTCCGGCCGCCAGGATCTTCCGGTCCCGCCGCAAGTCAATGGACGTTGTGCTAGGAAAACTGAAAGGTCTGAAGGTGGATAAATCACCTGGACCAGATGGATTAAACCCCAGAGTTCTGAAGGAGATAGCTGAAGAGATAGTGGAGGCATTAGTGGCGATCTTTCAGGAATCACTGGAGTCAGGGAGGGTCCCAGAGGACTGGAAAATTGTTAATGTAACCCCCCTGTTTAAGAAGGGAGTGAGGCAAAAGATGGGAAATTACAGGCCAATTAGCCTGACCTCAGTCGTTGGTAAGATTTTAGAGTCCATTACTAAGGATGAGATTTCAGAATACTTGGAAGTGCATGGTAAAATTGGGCAAAGTCAGCATGGTTTCATCAAGGGGAGGTCATGCCTGACAAATCTGTTAGAATTCTTTGAGGGGGTAACGAGTAGGTTAGACAAAGGAGAGCCAATGGATGTTATCTACTTGGACTTCCAGAAGGCCTTTGACAAGGTGCCGCACAGGAGGCTGGTCAGTAAGGTAAGAGCCCATGGTGTTAGAGGCAAGGTACTAGCATGGATAGAAGATTGGCTGTCTGGCAGGAGGCAGAGAGTGGGGATAAGGGGGTCCTTCTCAGGATGGCGGCCGGTGACTAGTGGAGTTCCGCAAGGGTCAGTGTTGGGACCACAACTTTTCACTTTACACATTAATGATCTAGATGAAGGAACTGAGGGCATCCTGGCTAAGTTTGCAGATGATACAAAGATAGGTGGAGGGACAGGTAGTATTGAGGAGGCGGGGAGGCTGCAAAAGGAATAGGACAGGTTAGGAGAATGGGCAAAGAAGTGGCAGATGGAATACAACGTGGGGAAGTGTGAGGTCATGCACTTTGGTAGGAATAATAGAGGCATAGACTATTTTCTAAATGGGGAGAATTCAGAAATCTGGAGTGCAAAGGGACTTGGGAGTCCTAGTCCAGGATTCTCTTAAGGTTAACTTGCAGGTTGATGCTGTAGTTAGGAAGGCAAATGCAATGTTGGCATTTATTTCGAGAGGACTAGAATATAAAAGCAGGGATGTGCTGCTGAGGCTTTATAAGGCTCTGGTCAGACCACATTTAGAATATTGTGAGCAACTTTGGGCCCTGTATCTCAGGAAGGATGTTCTGGCCCTGGAGAGGGTCCAGAGGAGGTTCATGAGAATGATCCCAGGAATTAAAGGCTTAATATATGAGGAACATTTGAGGACTCTGGGTCTATACTCGATGGAGGTTAGAAGGATGAGGGGGGATCTGATTGAAACTTACAGAATACTGAAAGGCCTGGATAGAGTGGATGTGGGGAAGATGTTTCCATTAGCAGGAGAGACTAGGACCTGAGGGCACAGCCTCAGAGTAAAGGGAAGACCTTTTAGAACAGAGATGAGGAGAAACTTGTTTAGCCAGAGAGTGGTGAATCTATGGAATTCATTGCCACAGAAGGCTGTGGAGGCCAGGTCATTGAGTGTATTTAAGACCGAGATAGATAGGTTCTTGATTGGTAAGGGGGTCAAAGGTTACGGGGAGAAGATGGGAGAATGGGGTTGAGAAACTTATCAGCCATGTTTGAATGGTGGAGCAGACTCGATGGGCTGAATGGCCTAATTTCTGCTCCTATGTCTTGTGGTCTTTTGGTGTTATGGACAATTGGCTGCGGCACTGCCTCACCTGTGGCAAGTCCCACTCACGACAGGGCCAGAAAATCTCGGCCATAGTGTTAACTATTGGAGCCTCTCAACTGGAAATGCTAACTGGTGTGAGCGGTGCGTCCAGTTGGTAAAGAGTGCATGAATTATTTAATCAGAACAGAAGTTTTCCATTTATATCTAGTCAGCTGGGACCTTTTTGCATAATTTCCACAAGTGTGGCAGAATAGACGATCCATTCAAATCATTGACTTAATTTCTACAGTTTGATGGTAACTGGAAGGAGCTCTCCATTTTCCAAAACAAAAGTCTATCCGTTTGGAAGAAAAGCACAATGAATGTCATTCCTATCAGCATAAGGTAGCAGCTGTTCCTGTAGGACTAGTAGAGCTTGAGTGGAGTTGCTGGTTTAGATGTCAAGAACAATGGGTTTATCTGATGCACTAGGGACCAGTGAATGTACATGTCCGCTCACACTATCGGAACGAAAAACACCCAGCCTCGAGGGAGTGCTTGATTTATAGAAACTGGGTTGTGTAATTCATCATTTGGGGAAAACGTATGCATTATACTAAATATAAAATCTATATTACCAAACACAGCAGATCCTTCCTATTGCGCAACACTGAAAATGCTATGAGGTGGTATATTGAGGGTATGGTATTAAGAAAGGCTTTTAAAATAATTTTGTACTGATGTGAAGGCAGACAAATTGCGCATATCCTTTCTCCCCATTCTTTTTCTATTCTCTGAAGAGCGTAGACCCTTGTTGGTCTGGTGAATGAACACCAGCCTACTCCAGGTAAGTGCTTTTCTTATACATGCATATGGGCGTTGCTGCCTAGACCAGCATCTATTACCAATCCCTAATTGCCCTTGAGAAGGTGGTGATGAGCTGCCTTCTTGAACCGCTGCAGTCCATGTGGTGTAGGTACATCCACAGTGCTGTTAGGAAGTGTGTTCCAAGGAATGTAGGAACAGGAAGAGGTCATTTAATGCCTACAGACCTGTTCTGCCATTCAATTAGATCATGGCTGATCTGTGACCTGACTCCGTAATCCTGCCTTCGCCCCATAACCTATATCTTTGGATAACAAATCAATCAATCTCAGATTCACAATTGATCGAGAATTAATTGCCATTTGCAGAAGAGATTTCCATACTTCTACCACCCTTTGAGTGTAGAAGTGTTTCCTAATTTCATTCCTGAAATGTCTGGCTATAACTTTTAGACCCTACTCTCTGGTCCTAGATTCCCCATCCAGTGGAAATAGTTTCTCTCTGTCCACTTTATCTTTTCCCCTTAATATCTTGGAAACTTGGATCAAATTGCCTCTTGAGTTTCAAAGTTCCAGGGAATACAAACCTAGTTTGTGCAAACTCTCCTCATCATTTAACCTTTGGAGTCCAGGTATCATATCAAGGCCAGTAGTCACATCCTGCTAATTAGAGTAACATTATCCCTACTCTTTCTCCTGTCGCTCAGCCGATTTCCTAACCTGGTGAACAATTTGCCTTTAATTCCATGAGCTTCATCTTTAGCTAAGCCGTTTCCAGGATTGTAACCCAACGATGATGAAGGAACGGTGGTATATTCCCATGCCAGGGTAGTATGTGTGGCTTGGAGAACCTGCTGCCCTGAGGTGATAAAGGTCACACATTTGGGAATTGCTAATGAAGAAACCTTGTCCAAGTGTAAACTGAAATGATATTAGCAGATTATTAAACACTGACAGTATCGTGGTCCAGGACCTGATCCTGCTCCCACCCAAAGTCCACACACGTGCACTTTCCATTGGGATTCGCTCAACAGTCATCGGGGACAACACCCAGGGTTGTATCTGATCCCTTCTATAGCACAGGAATACTGAGGTCAATTAACCTGCCTTATCCTCAGCCTTTGCTGAGATCAGTTTGCTCGAGCAGCATTACACTAGCGTCTGCCTGACGTTGTTGCTCATACATGTTGCCTTAGCAACTGGGCCATCATCAGAAATGCCTTGTTATTACAGCAGCCACTCAGAATGCTTCCTATTTACACCAGCATTTTAACGTTGGATTGAAAATGCTGCCGGTTCAGACCCCGGCACATCTTGAGTAGGGTAAGGGATTTTACATCTCGCATTCATATCAGGAAGAAAAGAATCACTCTGTTGGGATTGGCTATGAAGCCAGTTGGAATTTAAAAAAGAAGACTGGTTGCAGCTTGGATATCAAGCTGACATGTCGTTCCTGACATCCTCTACGTCTCCATGGCAACTGAATTATGTGGACAGGCACAGATGCAGGCAGCAGCTGCACTGTTGTGCTAAGTGCAACATGCGGGTTTCGCATTCACAGGATCGAGACCTGGAACATCAACAAGGGGATTTCACCAAAGATGGAGTCTAGCAGTCCCAAATTCAAAGGCCAGATGACAGGAATGTTACATATTCTAGGGACCGCCTCCTTGTTTCATCGTGGCTATAAACCCTGGGTTTTAATTATTGTCATCCCTGAATCTAACACAGTCGGTCAGAGCTGTCTCCTGAACATAATACTTCCTCTCAATTTTTTTTACAAAAATTGCTGCCTTACAATTTTGAATGTGAGTTGTCTTTCAGGCCACGGTGCCCTGTAATAATCTTCCACAAGAAGCTGCAGTTCAGGAAGCTTTGCTGAATGCACACGAGGTCTGGTTTATCCATTAGCTAAACTACTCTGCATGCGTTCAAGGCTAGAATGAACTGTCTGGAATGGTTGGGTTGTTTGGATCTTAGTGGCTCCTGTGGCTATTGTTTATTTTCAGAACTGTATGTTGAACAAGCATGTGGTAACATCACCAACTATCAGGAATTCATAGTTCTGTCACTGCATTTTAAAAATACATTTCAAGTATTTCATATATCAGGTATATCAAGTGTTAAGTTTGGTTCAATGGGCAACACTCTCACCACTGAGTCAGAAGACTGTGGGTTCAAATCCCATTGCAGTGGCACTGAATCTAGGCTGACACTCCGGAGCAGCACTGAGGGAGTGCTACACTGTCAGAGGTGCTGCTTTTCAGATGAGATGTTAAATAGAGGCCCCACGTGCACTATTTTAAAGAGGAGCGGGGGAGATTCCCTGGTCTCCTGGCCAATATTTAACCCTCAATCAACATCACTAAAACAGATTAACTGGTCATTATCACATTGTCGTGTATGGGAGCTTGTTGTGTGCGAATTAGCTGCCGTGTTTCATACACTGAAGTGGCTACATTTCAAAAGCACTTCACTGACTGTAAAGTATTTTGGGATGACTTAGAAGATGTGAAAGGTACTATATACCGTAATGCAAACTTTTCTTTCTATAGAATTTAAGCTTAGCCACGAAGTACAATAAGCATTTTCTTTCATTTTTGTTTTGCTAATTGACCCCTCTCCTTTTCTGTGCTGACCCTAATGGCTCAATGAGTTCTGTCAGCTCTCTGATGTATTTTGTAGATGTTAATTCTTCCTGTGTAAAGCCAGGCAATGAGTGTCAGCATGAGTGTCAGCTAGCCTCTCAACTACCAGGGCAGTGTGGGGGCTGGCAGGGGAAGGGAGTGGGAAGAATCCACAGTTTACCTTTCCACACCTTCTCTTGTCCTTACCCAGCAGGTCCATTTTTCCAGCAAGGATCATTAGCAGTGATCAGGAATTCTGGATGAATTTCCCATCCTTCCCAGAAGCTTTGAGACGTTGAAGATTGTGAGAATGGTCCTACCTCCACTCTGTCTCAGCCTGTCATATCTTTAGCTTTTCCATTCCACTATTTTCTGGAGTTTTTTACTTTTTAATAATTTTTTTCATGGAGTTCTATTTACGAGATTAAAAAATAACAATTTTCAGCTCAGAAATAGTCTCAAAAACAACAGGAACCTCAGATTTGACTTAGAAGCATTCCCCGAAGACTTTGTTGTATCTTTCCCAGTCTCCTTGACCTTTTCCTTTTGTGTCCATACCTACTCTGCTCAGGAAGATTGTTTGCAGGTCTGACTGTGCTGATGCCACATTTTAAATTGCAGGTCAATCCTGTTCAGATAGTCCCAAACATTTATGCAGGGTAGAAGCTTAACTTGAGAGCGGATATGGTGAATGCAAATGGATTTTGTAAACAGTGACACATTGTGGGAGCTCTGCTGATAATTCAGTTGCTAAATATGGTTGTTTTGTGACACTGAGGCAAGTGAATAAGGGAAATCCCAGGTTTAAAGCAATAACTTTATCTGCTGAGAGTAAATAGTAAGTCAGAGAGTCTCTGTAGAAGATAGGTTATGACATTTCAGGTGTGTAATCTTCATCAGAGTCTCTGAAGCATCCCAGCCCTTTCCCCCATCACAACAGTAACCAGACTTCAAAAAGTACTTCATTATCTGTGAAGTGCTTTGAGATATCCTGTGGTCGTGAAAAGCGCCAAATAAATGCAAGTCCTTTTTTTTCCATCTTTTCTCTTCAAGGATGCTAATTGGCTGGCCACATATTTCCATCATTTTCTGTTTGCATTTCAGATTTCCAGCATTTGCAGTTTTTAGAAAAAGTACATAGGTGGTGGTTCACTCCGTGGTAATCAGATATTCCTAAGGTGTTCTGCTTTTTGTCTAACCCTCCCCTTCGACAACATCGGCGGCTCCCATTGAGCTGGTCTTAACTCCAAACCCTTTCCTTCTTCTTATCATTCTCAGTCTTTCATATCGATTTTTCACCCCAATTCTTTTAGCTCCCCCCTTTTGTGGTTTTGATGTTTCCCAGGGTATTGAAACATGGGCAAATGAAACTGTGCAATACGCACCTTCCTTATTCGGTACAGGGCCTTCCCAGGTGAAGCATCAGTATATGGGGTGTTACAAGTTATTTCAGCAATCCTGAGCTATGGACTGGGCTACAAGCTGGCAGGATTTCCACTATTAATTCTTATGCAAAGACGACTAATGGAAGAGTTCCATTGACAGATGAAGCTCCTTAATAGTTAAATAACTTTGCCATAATCACTTTGCAGGCTTTTGGTGACAGGTTGTTGGCGACATCCACCCACCCGTGCCCTCTCCCCCAACAAAGAAAGAAATCAGAGTAGAAAATCAAGATGAACAAAGAGGTAATGCTAGGCAGGCGCAAAATGTATTGACAATGCCAACCGTCCAATTGTTATGCACAAGTTTAAACAGTAAGCACCAGTAAGCTTTTGAACTGCTGAAAAAATAATAGCAGCAGATAATCCCTGACATTTTCACAATATATGAATGACGTGAAATATTTAGTTACACAGTTAAACAAGTCAGCCAATTTAGAAAATTTAAGCTGCCATGTGTAGGTGAATATTACATTATGTACACCTCATACTCCATAATTGTTAATGCATCTGCTTCAAAAATGTATTTTAAACCATTTCAAAAGATCTATTTCTTCTTAATTATTAGAACACATTAGACATCTTGGCAGTTAACAATTTAAACCGAAACTCTTGTATCAATTCATTGTGTAGGAAAGTAAATAACTCACTTATCTCCATAGCTCAAATGGAACTGGACTTACTGCAACAGAGTTGTTATATTTTTACTAAACCATTATTAAGCTGGGCCTGGAATAAACTTGCCAGGTCTGGAATTCCAGTTTATCAGTCAAGGCCAAAAGAAAATTAGAACTGATTCAAAATAGGACCTTGTGGATAATTCTTAGATAACAATTACAAAGGAGTGCTTTGAGGAAGATTCTTTTGCAGAAGTTTGAAGCAAGGATAGATTTTATTGTGTAATGTTTTTCCTAAGTCAGATATTCAATCATTTCTTGGTACAAGGTGACGAACACGAATAGTAGCAAATAATTCAATGTGGCTTTTCTTGCGTTTCACAGAGAGGGTTGTGAAGTTTGAGCTCGACTGAACTGAATTTTGAAAACATACTGTGAATACTTTTAAAGATCTGATTCAGTGAGAAGTGATCATGAAATTGTTAGATTATTATTAAAAACCCAATTTATTCACCAAAATGCTTTAGGGAAGGAAAGCTGCCTTTCTTTGTCTGGTGCCTTTGTGAGTTGATTGCAGTCACTCCAGTTTACACCCTGATACCACATCCAGAGAACAACTAAGCAAAGAGATGGAAAGGGGTACCTGAGGCATATTGTCAGCTACAAGCACATTTGGAGGAAATGAAACTCAAATATATCTGTTTCAGGTTGAGTATGAAAGATGATGGTGTGGAGTTATTTTATTGCAGTGGTTGCTGAAATAACTTTGCAGGCTGAACTAAAACAGCAATGTTTCATTCCTCAGTATCGGTGGGTAATTTTCCCAAAGGAAATAAGGCACCTTCAGATTGTTTGAATTGGGATTTAATTTGGAAGCTCAAAATCAGTGTGAATTTGCTGAAGTTGCTTTCGCCTGCATTAAGACCTGGACAATATCCAGGCTTGGGCTGACAAGTGGCAAGTAACATTCGCTCCACACAAGTGTCAGGCAATGACCATCTCCAACAAGAGAGAATCCAACCATCGTCCCTTGATGTTCAATGGCATTACCATCACTGAATCCCCCACTATCAACATCCTGGGGGTTACCATTGACCAGAAACTGAACCGGACTAGCCATATAAATACTGTGGCTACAAGAGTAGGTCAGACGCTAGGAATCCTGTGACGAGAAACTCACCTCCTGACTCCCCAAAGCCTGTCCAACATCAACTAGGTAAAAGTCAGGCATATGATGGAATACTCTCCGCTTGCCTTGAACGTGGCTCCAACAACACTCAAGAAACTCGACACCATCCAGCATAAAACAACTGGATTGATCCACTACCTTAAACATTCACTCCCTGGTAGCAGTGTGTACCATCTACAAGATGCACTGCAGCAACTGGTCAAGGTTTCTTCGACAACACCTTCCAAACCCACAGCTTCTACCATCTAGAACGTCAAGGGCAGCAGATGCATAAGAAACACACCACCTGCAAGTTCCCATTCAAATCACTCACTACCATGACTTGGTCCTATATCTGTTGTGGTACATCTTTAAGTGACCGTTTGGTAGTACAGTACTTGAGTATTGCTGAAAAAAGAGACATGTCAAAGCTTTTCATCTTACAATCGTCAGGACACTTAAAACAATACCAATATAAGGGGAAAACAACAACTCATAGTGAATCTGAAGAGAGCGCTGATTGGCTGGCAAGTGGCGTTGCCATGGAGAATGCACCACTGATGGTGACTGACAGTTAACTGCTAAGCAATGTTTGAAATTTAAACCAGGCAGCTTGACCCTGATTGGTCAAGGCATTGTCCTGAAGAAAGAGTCAGCGAATGGCTGTCACTTATTTTGTTTAGCTGAAACAGGTGCAATGTGTGTACATGTTCTTTCTGTCTGCAAAGAACAGAGCCCCGTGTATTAATATATGTAGCTTCCAGTACATGCAAATGTACCACATTGCAAGCCTGACTGACAATCTTAAATTGGTTGTCAGCATAATTCTTAACACACTGAGGATTATTTAGCAAATGTTGTCCAATCGCGGAATCACATCTAATGTTGGACACTGTGTCTTGAGTTTTGCGAACACGGGCTGGTTGGGTACAGTCTGTACAACCAGTTTTGACCAAGTTTTCCATGTACACAGTGAAGGAATCCTTCACATTTGTGAAGGCTGACAGAACTTGCATATCGATAGCAAGGCTGTACCCATGTGCTCATTTAACATTGCTGGCTTATTTACCAATGTTCCACTTAAGGAAGGCATAGATACTTGCGCTGCAGCACTATTTCATGGTGATCTAGACCTGCCACCAGTGTGTGAATCAGTATTCATTGAACTTACGAACTTGGCAATTCACACAGTTGAGTTCAGTTTTAATGACACAATTAATGCCCAAATAGATGGTGTTGCTATGGGATCCCCTCTAGGCCCAGCTTTCGCAAACATCTTTGCTGGGTTCCATGAGAAAAGCATCTTCGATGGAATGACACCTAACCTCCTTCCCCTTGCATATTTCCAATATAGGATCCTTTGACAGCACCTTCCAAACTCACGGCCACTACCATCTAGAAAGACAAGGGTTGCAGGCACATGGGAACACCACCACCTGGAAGTTCCCCTCCAAGTCACTCACCATCCTGATTTGGAAATATATCACCGTTCCTTAACTGTGGCTGGGTCAAAATCCTGGAACTCCCTCCCTCACAGCACAGTGGGTGTACCTACACCACATGGACTGCAGCTCACCTCCACCTGCTCAAGGACAACTAAGGGTAGGCAATAAATGCTGGCCCTGCCAGTGATGCCCACATCCCACGAATGAATGCAAAAAAATGTGGATGATGTTTGCTATATTTAAATCCACAGCTGCATGTAATAATTTTCTTGCATATCTTAATGGGCCCCATCTTGTGCTCAAATTCACCTTTGAACTCCCCTTCCTTGACAAATTAATTGAGAAATCTGCCAGGAGATTCTCTACCACAGTCTACCACAAGCCTACCTTCATCGGTCAATATACACGTTGGGATTCTTACAGTTCCACGTGCTACAAGATTGTTCTTATTGGCAACCTTGTAAATAGGGCCCAAGCCATTAGCTCACCATGCAAGCTTTGTGCTGAAATAGGGGCATCAAAGGCATCCTGTGGGATAATGGCTGCTCTGATCAGATCATTTCACCCTGTATATCACGCATACTCATGAACGGGCCTAAGGTCGTCACTTTCAGCCCTGAAAAGCGCCCAGTATACCTCAGATTACTCTGGAAGGACAAGGTATCTCAAAAATGTGAGCAACAGGTGAAGCCAGCTGTTTCATGCTGCTGCTATGCAGTAACAACACGAGTGGTATTGGCCACTAACAGGATGCTGCCGTCAAGCCAAAAAGACATTCTGCCCACCTCACAAATCAGTAATGTGGTAAATGAATTTCAATGCTGGTGTGATACTAGGTATGTAGGCCGGACTTCCCAAAGACTATCCCAGCCGCTGTTTACAACAGGCAAGGTACAGACTGTACCTAACCAGCCCGCGCTTGCAAAACTCAAAACACAGTGTCCCACATTAGATGTGATTCCGTGATTGGACAACATTTGCTAAATAATCCTCAATGTGCTAAGAATTACACTGACAACCAATTTAAGATTGTCAGTTGGGCTCAATGTGGTACGTTTGTGTGTACTGGAAGCTGTATATATTAACACACAGGGCCCTGATTTTCAGACAGAAAGAACATTGACACACATTGTGCCTATTTCAACCAAACAAAATAAGGGACAGCCATTTGCTGACTCGTTCCTCAGGACAATGCCTTGACCAATCAGGGTCAAGCTGCCTGGTTTAAATTTCAAACATTGGTTGGCAATTAACTGTCAGTCACCATCAGTGGTGCGTTCTCCATGGCCACTTGCCAACCAATCAGCACTATCTTCACTTATAATATAAATTGTTGTTTTCCCCCTTTATATTGGTATTCTTGTAAGCGTCTTAATGTGTGCAAGATGAAAAGCTTAGACATGTCCCTTTTATCAGCAATCTTTAAGCAGGTGTGGTTATGTTTTCTGTATACATCATTAGAGGGGAAATGCAATGTATCGCATGATGCAGACTTAGGCCAGAATTTTGACGTTGGCGTGCAGGAGCAGGTTCAACACATCACCGTGTGCTATTGCGATATTTCGACGGGTGAGCAGGATATGAGTTCCAATGCACGCCCACCATTAATTAACCAGCCATTTAAGGCCATTGAGGCGTTAATAGACTGAGATTTTTCGGAGCCTGCGCGATCTTCAGAGCGTCGCACAGGCACAACGGGCAAGCGGGCAGGACACATTTTTTAAAAACCTCATCCACGGGCGGGATAAGAGGGGTGAGTGGGCTCGCAAGTGCTATTCGTTAGACATTAACTTTTTAAACTCACTGCTACTTGCTTGTGTGAACAGGGGAAATTCAAATCTCTTCACAGCTGCTTGTACAGGAATAACAGGCTTCAGCTCAGGACTCTGGAGTAAACATCATTCTTGGGGCCTTGCTGGTTTCAGGCAGCCTTCCCTTAATCTGGGAATGGGAGTTGTGCTCTCCACTGGAGACACCTCCCCTGAGGAGGAAGTGAGGGCCAGAAGAAGGAGGAGGCCAGGAATCCACCTACAGCCTCCAGGGGAGCCACATTTGGGAGGACAGGGGCAGGCACAAGGGGCCGCAGAAGATGCCACTATCCTGCTGCCAGGGTTTACAGATGATGAAGCAGCTAGCTCAATATGTCTGAGGGGCAATGCCAAAGGAGGCTCCGCCTCTCAAGGGAGACAGTGACCTCCATTTGCCAGATGATTGGCGCTGAGATCAGCTCCAACTGTGTGGGTGGGCACCCTACGTCAGTGGCATTGAAGGTCACAGCTGCCCTCAATCTCTATGCCTCCGGCTCTTTCCAGGGCTCGATAGGTGATCTTTGTGGTGTCTCCCAATCAGCTGTCCACACTTGTGTTAAGCAGGTGACAGACGCTCTGTTCAGACAGGCATTGACCTTCATTCACTGCTGCTGGGACCAGACCAGCCAGACACAGTGAGCCAGAGGCTTCGCGGCCATTGCTGGCTTCCCCCGTGTCCAGGGTGCTATAGACTGTACACATGTGGCCATCAAGGTGCCAGCAGGTGAGCCCGGTGCCTTCGTCAACAGGAAGGGCTTCCACTCCATGAACGTGCAGATAGTGTGTGATCACAGGATGCAGATTCTACAAGTCTGTGCAAGGTACCCAGGCAGCTCCCACGACGCCTACATCCTCAGACACTCCCAGGTGCCGGGGCTCTTCAGTGCTCCAGCCCGGCTGGATGGATGGCTGCTGGGTGACAAGGGCTATCCCCTCAGAAGGTGGCTCATGACGCCTCTCCACCATCCAGGAACAGAAGCTGAGCAGCGGTACAATAGGAGCCGCGGCTCCACAAGGGCTGTGGTGGAGAGAGCCATCGGTCTTCTCAAGATGTGCTTCTGATGCCTGGACCATTCAAGGGGTGCACTCCAATACCCCCAGATCGTGTGTCACTGATAGTTATATGCTGCGCCCTACACAATCTGGCGCTGGAAAGAGGAGATGCAGTGGAGGAAGAAGATGCTTTGGCTGCACATGATGAATCCAGCAGTGAGTGTGAGGATGAGCACACACAGGGAAATGCTGAGGGGGTAGACACTGACCCGGGCATACTCCAGGGAGGCAGGGACACCCGGGAGGCTTTAATCCAACGAACCTTCAGCTGCACAACACAGATGGACCTTCAACACACACTGGGGCTGCAGGCTCCATACTCAATAGCTGAGTGCAACGTCTGCCTGGTTAGGGACATTAACTATGTGCCTTGTCAATAAAGCTCAATGACAGACCCGTCACTCCATAACATCCTGGGTTCCCATCCACCTGCAGGAGTAAGGAATCACCCTGAGCCATGTTCAGAACTAAAGCATTTAATGTTTTCATAAAATAAAACAGAAAAGAAACTTCACTGCCAGTTGTTGAGCTGCACACTGACTAATAATCAGCTAATACCGGAGCAACAGCAAACCACCAGTGAGAAGCCCATGTTGTGGCTTATTCGTAAACCTTCAGTTGCTACAACTAGATACTCCCCCCTCACTGGCACTGGCATGGGAGACAGCTGCTGACTCTGCTGTCCTATTGGCCTTGATGACCTTGGCGTGCGTCCTCTGGCCCATGGAGCCTGTGCTGACCCTGCCCAGGAGGGAGCGGCCAGTGCCACAGCTGGCATCTCCCCAGTCGCTGCAGCCTCATCACAGTCACTGTCAGAGCGGTGGAGGAGCTGCTGCTGTCATCCGGAGTGCCCAGAGAGGAGCCCACAGAGATGACAGGCAGATTCGTGCGCCAATGTGAGGTCACTCAGGACCTCCCTGCTCACCATTGATGGATGGGCACCGAGCTGGGATACTGGGTGCCCAAACCATCTCCCACACTGACACTGACCACCTGAGGTCATTGCTGGTGTGAAGGCTGCAGGTCTGAGCGCATCCCCAGGAAGCCCTGATTCAGCTCCTGGAGCAGCCTCTCCATGAGAGTCACCACTCTCTCCATGTAGGAGGCAGTGCGCTCGGCCATGAGGGTCATTGCATTGCACATGCTCCGCATGGAACCTCCACAATGGAGACCATGACAGGCATTCCCTCATGTATCTCCGCCAGATCCTCCCACACACCCCGCTGGACTTCCAGCATCTGCTGCCTCAGGGACGACGTTAATCAATCCCTAATGTGTGGCTGTTGTCTTGATGTTTATCCAGCAGTAAGTACAAAGAGAATAAAAATACACCACAATATTGGGGGTTCCTTCACTGTCACTGGGTCAGAACCTGAAACTCCCTTCCCAACAACACCTACACCTGATGGACTACCACAGCTCAAGAAGGAGGCTCACCATCAGCTCTCAAAGGGCGATTAAGGATGGAGAATAAGTGTTTGTAATCCATGAACTAATTGAAGAGATAATCTCTGATTGTTAACACAATCAGCTTTTAATTTTCATAAAATTGTTGTACCAACTGAATGGCTCTCTATCTTCTCTCTATCTTCTCTCTATCTTCTCTCTATCTTCTCTCTATCTTCTCTCCTGCTCTAAACAATAATGCAGCAGCGATAAATCCAGCCTCCATCTTCCTGATGTTCTCCTCTCTGCTGCAACAATGAGAAAGAGACAAGAGACATTAGTCTCCAAGAGTCCTCTTTCTGTCAATGACTCGTCAGTGAATGTGGATTGAAGAGCTTCGTTCCCGTGACGAGGGTACTCGCCCCTGAAATGATGGCCAGTGAAGGGTGTATTTTAAGTTTCTCCTCCCCCCCTCCACCTGCCTTGATATGACCGGCTGCTGTGATATCACTTTGACCAGGACCTTGGATTTGCTGCTTTTGGCCCAGGCACTGGGATCTTCATTCACTGCACTCTTAATACTACACTCTTGGGAATAAACATGAGGGTAAATGTTCATTCAGGGTTTGAGATTATTTGAGGGGTGCCTGAGGCTTCTCTTCTGTGAACCATCCTGCACCAACTCTCTAACAGGCTCCTGGAGCTTGTCCGATCGCCCAATCGCTCTGGAGTTTGTTATTACTCTGGGGAATTTCCACCCTGTGAACAAGAGGTTAATACAAGGAGATTGATTAGTGTCACTTTGTGGGATTATTCCCACATGAACGGGCATCTTTGTTTCACTTTCCTGATTCCCTGCAATGTCATTGAACAGCTCCTAACATGTCTCAGTTGAGCCTCTCTCCTCATTTGGGAATGCACAGGTCAGTTGGGGGCCCCTTTAATCAGCCCCCCCACCCTGCCCCCAGTGCATGTAGCTTTCCTCCAATTGGCCCTCAGACCCCTCAGCAGCAGAGTTTCTCCTCAGTTTAATTTTACACTGTTCCATTGCTGCAGGTTGGAAGATGGTGGTGCTGAGCTCTCAGTGTCAGACTAGCCTGGACCCTCCCTGTGTGAGTATGGAAACCCCTCCCATCGTCCCAGAGGAGCGTCATGTTCAGGTTTCCCCCCCTCACAGACCTCCCCATCCTCGAGTCCGTTGTGCTTCTACTGCATGTCCATTTGTCAACCACTGGACATTTTGAAGTGAATGTGCCTATGATTCATGTGGGCCTCACACATCCCCATCTTGAGGCCACTTACACTGTTCACCATATAACCCTCCCACTCACCCTGCCCCCAGCCATGTGCAACCTTCCCCATTCAGTACAGGCCTAGCCCAGCAGTTCCTGCCCATGCCGCTGGCCAGTTCTCCCCCACTCCCCCGGTGCAGCCCTAACCCTGCAGCCCATTAAAATCTACCCCCATCTTCCCGCTGGTCTGTAGGTTAGAGACTCGCCTGTGAGACTCCCTGACAGTGATGTGGTGCTGCTGGCACAGCCGGGCACTGATCACCGTGGGTCCTGCCTGATGATCTTCAAAGTCACGAGCAAAGTGCAGGTCGCTTCTCTCCTATTGTGAAGGACGTTGCTCTGATTTCACACTGACCGGCTCGGATGATCCAGTGAGTGATTCCGGCGAGCAGGGCTTATAATGAGATGCAAATGTATTAAAATAATGTTCTCAAATGCTGCAGCAGGAAACACAGGCACCGTTGATGGGTGGAGCGGACAATCGCCAACTGGTTTCACAATGACGTGAATCCTATTTTTAGCCCTCTCACCATATTTCCCACTCTCACCCACCATGATGCCCACCACCCTCTGTCAACAGGGACAGAAAATCCCGGCCAATGTTTCATTTTCATCCATAAAATTACTTAAAACCTAATAACCTCAGTCTTATAGACTATAGGACATTCTAATTTCGAATTGTAACAATTTTCTCAAATGCTGCCCTTCAACTGCTGATGTGTTTCTCAGGGGGTCTGGGCAGTGATCCCAGTAACATTTTGAATTTTCATAGTGATAAAGTGTGCACTTTGGTTAATTTGAAACATTCAGCCAGCCCGGTGCAGTTTCCCCAAAGAACTGCTCTCATTTTCCATCTGCTTCCCCATAGGTTTGACTCCAGGTTTCCCACCGAACCTTTCAGCAACACCCAATTCCAGCGATGCTGCTTCTGATTTCTCACTGCTCCCCCACTGGTCCCTCCCACCCTTGCCCCCTCCCCCCATCATTATAGTGAGCTTTGCCTCACACTTTTAACCCCTTTCACACAAGTGCTTGTTTTGGTTTCTCCCATCCATCTCCCTAATCATGTTCCTTGCACCAATCCCCCTCACCACCTCTGTGGTAAAGTGGAATGCTATGTACCTTTAAGAGAATGTAGTTGGTTGACCATGTGATTGTATTGACGAATCACTATACAGCGTGGGCTTCTTGGGTAACTGTAAGTCTAGAGCTGGAGGTGATTGAAGAAGCACACATGGTGTTAGTGCTCTGTTCCTGGTTCCAATGAACCACCAGTGTTTGTTCAGTTAATCGGTCTCTCTGCCTATATTGTTTCAAGCGCCAACTAATTTGTTAATCTCAAGGGCGCAGCTAGGTTCACCGGACTAAGCGAACCTGATAACCAAAAACATAAAACTGGCGAGGAGGATCAATCGGATCAATTGACGACAATCAAGAAAGCCGCGGTAAGCCAGCTAGGTTACTTTGCCACGAAAACAAAAATAGCTGGAAAAACTCAGCAGGTCTGACAGCATCTGCGGAGAGGAACACAGGGTTAACGTTTGGAGTCCGTATGACTCTTCATCGGAATATGCTGTTGCTTTTATGTTAATTTGCCACTACCTTGAAGCTGTTTGAAAGCACAGTCTCCCGGGCTGGGCATCTTGAACCATTCGAGTCTGTTTCCAATGACTGGTGTCATTACGTCGATCGCCTAGCAATCTTCCTTATCACTAACGACACCACAGGGGAGAACAAGAAGAGGGCGATCCTTTTGTCCACATGGTGGAGCAAAACATACGGACTGATCTGCAGCCTCGTGTCATCTAACTCCCCCGATGCAAAGATTTCCGACGATTTAGTAAACTTTGTAAAAATCTACCTGAAGCCAAAGCCCTCAGACACTATGCAGCGTTTTAAACTCAATTCGAGGAATAGGCTTCCAGGAGAGACGTTCGCTGGCCACGTAGCTGCTTTAAAGGAATGTTGTAGTTCAGAACTTCACTTCATGATATGCTGAGAGACTGAGATTGATGTGCGGAACCAGGGACGATGCTATTCAGAAATAATTGCTACCTGAAGCCAATTAAGACTTCAGTGAGGCATTAGAATTGGCCACAGCCATGGAGGGGCTGTTACAGACTCGGAGGCAATAAAAAATACACAAAATGGCGCCGTCCATCTTGTAGGGCGGGAAGCGCCGGTAACAAAAGGCGCGAAAACGTCAGACTCCTCAGAAAGGCGGGGACCACTGAAGATCAACAGCGCTACAGTGAAACCCACAACATTAATGAGAAAAATGCATATCCAGGCAGTCTGCAGGCAAGCGACAGGTCAGAAATATCGAATGCTTTTTCTACCACCGCAATAGTCACATAATGTGCGGCACTGTCAGGATCGGCTGAGACAGCATTCTAAATACAAAGGGAGAAATCATGAAATCTGTCTCGTTGAAGCAGAATCTGACACCTATTCATTATACAGCTTGAAAGTGGGTAGAACTGAGCCAATCCAGGTAGTCATTAGAGTCAATGAACAACCCACCAAGGTGGAGGTGGATACTGGGGCATCGATGTCTGTCAGAGGAGAACATGCATTCATATACTTGCATAAAGGAGTCCTTCATTGCAGTCTGGAAAAATCGGACACGAATTAAAAACATATATGGGCGAAGAGATAAGAGTGACAGGGATATGTCAAGTCCTGGTGCAGTATGTGGATCAGTCTGCAAATTTACCCCTTATAGCAGTAGCTGAGGTGGGCCCCAGTTTAATTGGTTGCAGCCGGCTCAAAAATATTAAATTGCAATGAGCCGAGATTCTTCAAATCAGAACGAGAAACTTACAGTAATTGTTACAAAAGTACGCTTCCATTTTCAGTGATGAGCTAAGAAGGAGTCGTGGGCTACAAGCCAAAATCCATGTAGGCCCTAACGCAACCTCCAGATTTATCAGAGCCAGACCAGTCCCTTATGGCCAACAGGGCAAGGCTGAGACCGAGTTAAACAGGCTGGAAAAGTTGGATATCTTACAACTGGCGCAATTTTCTGAGTAGGCGGCACCCATAGTACCCGTACTGAAGCTAGACCAAAATGTTTGCTTATGCGGTGACTATAAGTTAGAACCATAGAAAAGTTACAGCACAGAAGGAGGCCATTTGGCCCATCTTGTCCATGCCAGCCCGAGGACACCCAGGTGCCCTTTCTAATCCCACCTTCCTGCACCCGGCCCATAGCCCTGCAGTTTACAGCACCTTGGGTGCAAATCCAGGTACTTTTTAAAGGAGTTTAGAGTTTCTGCCTCTACCACCAACTTGGGCAGCGAATTCCAGACACCCACTACCCTCTGTGTAAAAAAGTTCTTCCTCATGTCCCCCCTACACCTTCTGCCATTTATCTTGAATCTATGTCCCCCGATTCTAGAATTCTCCATCAAGGGAAACTATTTTATCCTGTCCAATCTATCTATTCTCCTCATTAGTTAACTGTAAACAGAGTGACCAAACTTAATGACACGTGGATTATCTCCAGAGAAGAGAGACAGTCCCACAAGAAGGAATGCCATCATTGTTTGCGTTTGAGTCTGCACCGCAGATGGAAGAAATGTCACACGATTTGGAAGTACAGGTGGGGCCTGTTGGACCTGAGATGGTCGAAGACACAAACTTGCCCATTTCCACTGAAGAGCCTGGTGGACAGTTGACCCCTGAGAAGGGGCTCTCAGAAAAACCATCCGAGGCCATTGAGCTACAACTCTCAACGTGTCTGAGGAAGCCTCCTGAGAGACTTGACTTGTAAATAGTTATTCATGTACATCACTGGGATGTTGTGAAGCTTGTCAATTGTACTTTCAGGTAAAAGGGGGAGGGATGTGGTAAAGTTGAGTACTATGTACCTTTAAGAGAATGTAGTTAGTTGACCGTGTGACTGCATTGACCAATCGCTATAGAGTGCGGGCCTCCTGGGTAACAAGGAGTCTAGAGCTGGAGGTGATTGAAGAAGCACACGTAACATAAGAAACAGGAACAGCACTAGACCATTCGGCCCCTCGAGCCTGCTCCACCAGTCAATGAGATCATGGCTGATCTTCTTGTGTTTCGATTTCCACATTCCTATCTACCCCCGATAACCTTTGATTCCCTTGTCTAACAAGAATCTATCTACCTCTGCCTTAAAAATAATCTATGATCCCGCCTCCACCACCTTCCGAGACAGAGAATTCCAAAGTCACACAACCCTCTGAGAGAAAAGAATTCTCCTCACCTCTCTCCTAAAAGGGAGACCCCTCATTTTAAAACAGTGCCCACAATGTCTTAGTGCCAATAAACTACCAGTGTTTGTTCAGTTAATCAGTCTTTTGCCTATATTGTTTCAGGCACCAACTAATGTGTTAATATCCAGGGCACAGCTAGGTTCACTGACCTAAGCGAAACTGATAAAATCCTTTGCTGTTTATGATCAGGTTGGGGCATTGAGCAGGGTAAATGTTCCTGAAGGCACTGCTGGCAGCCAATGATGAGCAACTTTCTAGTCTTCAAACCACCAGTTGGCCAATGGAGATTCTGAGAGGAACTTGCGGTGGGTGACCGGTTGTTTCACATCACTCGTGTGTTAGGACCAACAAACCACAAACCACCCAACAGGAAGAGGCGTTGAACGCAGTTCCACTGGAAGAGGCGTTGAACGCAGTTCCACTGGAAGAGGCGTTGAACGCAGTTCCATTGGAAGGTTGGACGGATCATGAAAAATCAGAGACATTTGCACTGTTAATGGGCTTAATTGCCCTCTTAATTGTCGGCCGGTATGCTTCTGACTTCTGCATGCACCTGCCAAGTGAAATACCGTGTGAGCGCAGGATGACATCGGGGCCAATGTCTTCTCAGGCGGTTTTACACCTGATCGGGACGGAGAATTCTGCCCCATGGCTTCAGGTGAGTGGAAAGGACTCACATCTTCGGCCTCGTTAGCAAGGTATCTATGGCAATCACCTGGTTTATTAAACTGTTGGAGACTGGCCAGTTAGACTAACCCAGACATGAGCTAATCAGGTTACCCTGGGAATACACGGGTAATGTCTTTTTTTAAATCGCAGTTGGAGAAGGAAGGTCACATGACAATCCAACCCTTAGTATGTTTTAAACATGTTTTGTCAGCAGAGCTGAGAACAAGCAGCTTAGGGAGAAGAACCAAGTGGGGTCCCTGCTGCCTTTACAGCCTTCCAGACGTAACACTGAGCTCAACAACTGCAGACCAGGAACTCTCTCCTCCACCCCCCCGCACGCCTTTTTGAAACCCCCCTTTTCTCTTATTCATTTTTATTTCTTAAGTTTTATTTTTTTTCTCTATTATTATTTTTTAATTTTATTTCCATTTTTATTCATTGTTTTATCCCCAGCTTTTAGCCCTTTTTTCACACCACCATCTCCATCCCACACCCACCCCCACTAGGGCCACCTGTCACTCTCCAGAGTGCTTCCCCTGGTCCGGCCATTATCACATTCCGCTTTCCACTCTTAGTGTCACCATTAGCACCTCCTTTAGCCAATATCACCACTATTAACAACCCTTTGACCTTTTGTTTATGCCATCTTTCGCAATCTCTCCTTTGCCTCCGCTTATCAATGGCCTTCTATCCAGCTTCACCTGTTATGCCCCCCTTAAACAGTATATATTTCACCTCATCTTTACTGCCCTTTAGCTCTGAAGAAGAGTCATATGGACTCGAAACGTTAACCCTGTCTTTCTATCCACAGATGCTGTCAGACCTGCTGAGTTTTATCAGCACATTTTGTTTTAGTCCCTCCTGTCTCCTCTTTTCTCCTGGTAAAAGCCTCAAGTCCTCATTGCTGAGTGTGACCACCTGCTGCAGACAGAGATTTCTTTAAAAAAAATCTAACCCAGCATAACTGTGTCCCAAAGAACATCCAACTCAATTATCTACACCTTCAAATCAGAAACATCGAATTCAGCCTAATCCAGCTGCGTCATTAAACTACAGACCAGATGCTCTTTTACTGTTTTTATGGATTCTAATTTTACCAACCCATCCCTCTCCATTCTGTAATCTGTATTCGTGTGCACGTGAACCCCGAAGCGGATTCTCCCCCCGTCAGGGGCGATGTTGAAGGGCGGGTGCACACAGACGTGCTTCAGATCGGCGCCCCCAATTGTAGGCGGGGGGGCGGGGGGGGATTTCCAAAATCGAGAGTGTGCTCTTTCACACATGCGCACGCTAAGTGCAGCCTCAGGGAGATTGGATCAAAATGTAAAAAAACTAAAAATAGAAAAATAACATTTCTCTAACATGTCCCCTCATATAACAATGTCACCTGAGTTGGGACATGTCCATAATTTTTGCTAAAACTTTATCAAAATTATTTGAAAGCCTACATGAAACCTCATCCCACTGGTGGATGAGGTTTGATGTTTCTTCTACTTCCCGCCAGGGCTCCTGGCCTGTCCACTAACCTTGAGGTTGGACGGGCAGGTCCTCTAATTACTTAATTGACCCTGTCAATGGCCTCAATTGGCCATTAACAGGTCAGCGGGCCCACAGCTGATTTTACTGCGCCCCCCACTTTCTTGAAAATTGAAATGACGCGGGGTGACATCGGGAGTTCCCCCCAACGTCACCGCGTGTCATTTTACACGTCAGCGAGTGGGCCCCACCCCCACTCGCCGACATGTAAAATCCTGCTCTGAATGTGTGTGTGTGTGTGTGTGTGTGTGTAAGAGAATGTTTGTGTAAGTGTGTGTGCTTTTAAGTGTGTTTATGTGTGTATGTGTGAGTGCATGTATGTGTGCATGTGTGTTTATGTGTTTATGTGTGTATGAGCGTGAGTGTGTGCATGTGAGTGTGTGTGTGTGCTTATGAGTGAGTGTGAGTGTGTGTGTGTGTGCTTATGAGTGTGTGTGAGTGTGTGTGTGTGTGTGTGTGAGTATGTGCATGAGTGTGTGTGTGAGTGAGTATGTGCATGAGTGCATGTAAGTGTGAAAACCGAGTGTGTGTGCAAAAGTCAATGCCTATTGTATTATTGTTACTTCAATCTGTTTAATAATAAATGAAACTAATATAAATATAATATAGTTAACCTTTGTTTTTGCTAAGATCATGAAAACCTATCCTATTGGTTCTTTTATGATCACAGTACATAAACAGTTAAGTGCTCCCTGAATTGTCAAGAATATTCTTTCCAAACAAGGTAACTGTTGTGGTTAAACAAAACAAGGAGAGGACAAAGAGGGAGCTATTCAAGCCCTCCTCCTCTGGTCATGACACTATGCACAGGATCTTAGGCTCAGGCTCCTCAGCCAGCACAGGTCAGTGGATACAATATAAGGGCAGCAACCTAAATGAAATTCCATCTTTTAGCAAGCCCTCTAGACTGGAGATTGAAATTAGTGAGTCCTGTGTAGACTAGGATTTTTTAAAATTATTCACTGACAGGATATGGGTGCTGCTGAAAGGCTGTTTTGTATTGCATGTTATTATACAGCTTGCCAGGCCATTTCAGAGGGCAGTTAAGAGTCAACCACATTGCTGTGGGTCTGGAGTCACATGTAGGCCAGACTGATTAAGGATGACAGATTTCGTTCCCTAAAAGATGTTAATGAACCAAATGGGATTTTACAGTGCTCTGCGGATGGGTTTCCAGGCAGCTGGGTTGGGGAGGGGTCTATTAAAATCTGCGGATGACTTTCCTGCCGCCCTCTCGCCCACCCCCCAAGTTCACCGTGCATTTATGATCAGTAGGCCAGGCCTAGGGCAGCCCCAGTTGAGGTCAGAGCCTCCTGTTCTGGTCTTGCTGAGATCCCTCACACTTACCTTCCATCCCACGCCTGCCTCTTCATCATGAGGACTGGATACAGTCTCAGCGCAGCGCCCAATGGCATTACTGGGACCAGAAAGCTGCTGGCCAATCAGAAAAACCCCGTCATCCATTAATTGGATTTTCTTCCCCCCAGATTTATTTAATTGACTGAATTTAAATCACAGGTGGGATTGGAATTCATGTCTCCAGATCAATAGTCCAGGCTCTTCCCTCTGGATTGCCTGTCCACTATCATCACTAGCATGGTACCCGGGTACCATATCCCAGTGGCCTGGTCTGTTATTAGTTGGCAGCTAATCACTGCTGAAGCAGGGGAACCGTGTATTCCAAGGTCAGGTATGCGCTTGACCCAAATGCACATAAAATTGCAGGAAGGAATGTCGGGCATGTGTCCTGACATCATCGCCCATGCGCACAATGTTGAGGTCTCGAGAAAGTTCCGGAATGACATCCTCAGCATGCTGAGAATACTGATTCCAGAATCAGAAACATGCCACCAAGGGGAGAGTTGCCATTAGGGACCTTTTTAATGCAATATAGTGATTGGCAAAAGAAAGTGAATTCAGAGAACCAACCTGGTGGCCTAATTGAAACAGAATTTAGACGTGAGCTGGATTTTCATCCTTGAGGTCGGTGGCAGGGATTGGGAAAATTCTCAGTTCTGCCAGCCTCAGGAAAAGCTGCCTGCGAGGGTGGGGAGCGGTGGGTGAGAGCTGGCGTTGGGCCAGCTGACCCAGGAAAAAGATCAGAGGCAGCCAAAGGCACTTCCAGGTGCAGAGGCAGGCTGTTTAAAAGGCTTTCATCTCAGTTATAACAAAAACAGAGAGGCCCTCCCATTGTGAAATTGACAGCATAGATCAGAGAGCCAGAGCTGTTAATCAAGCAATGGTTTTGCTGGTGCTGAGGTGTTTTATTACTCTAATGAATGTCTGGGCTCTTAGCTAAGAATACATAATGAGGCTTAGCTGAGAGCCCAGCAATCCATTAGCCTGTTGAAACAGCTGAGGCCCAAGAAAAACACTGCTTGATTGACACCTCTGGCTCTTTGATATCTGCCGTCAATTTCACAATGTTTATTTACACAAGGTTAAGAGGTATCAAGTGCTTGCAGTTTCAGCTATTGATGCGCTAAAGGGTCTAGATAATTGATGCATTAATTGGGCAGTGGTAAATAGAAATTTTTAAGAAAATTAAAAGTTATGAATGAACAACAGTTTTTAAAGCTTTTTTATACATCCTATGGTCACTATAGGGTTCATTGCCTCAATACAGTGTATAGGGGGTGCATGGACATGGAAGTGCCAGGGCTTGGCATGGGGGGCATAAGGGGCCATGGGGCAGTGGGGGCATAGCTTGGCATGGGTGGTAAGAGGGATCAAACGGGTTGCACATCTTGGCCATGGATGGTGCATGAGCAAGGCCTTTTGAACTTAAGGTTCCTTCAGGCAGACTATAAGCACGACTCCTCTGAGGTGCTGTGAACCACGACTCTTTGAAAACCTGGCCCGACTCTATGAAAATTGTGGAGGACTAGGATGTGCCTATCCCCACAATGGAGCCAGCCAGGTCAGGAGTGGAGGGTGTGAGCTTGTGACCCGAATCAGCCCTCACCCTTAAAAGGCACTTCCGCAAATTGGAACCCAGGGAATGGGGTTGGGAATCCCAGAATCAGATCCCAGCTTCCATTGTTAAAGGGCTTCTGAGTCATCCCAACTTGGTGAAAATCCAGCCCACTGTTCCTATTTTTCAGACACTAACACTAAATGACAATATGGAAGAACATGCACATTACCCAACACAAGTGTAATTTTGTAGGATCCTGATTCACATAATGATGGGATACCAGCCTGTGTCTAGTGGATACATTGACAACAGAGTCATTTCCCAAGTTAAAATGGTGGTCAGTAGGTTCTCGACAACATCAGGGAGGTTTGTTTTTGCTATTTTGAATTTACCTTTGGACTGATTGGGTTAAAATTAGCCCCATTATATCTGTTACCCTTGTTAAGTCAGGAGAAACCTGCATCATTTCAGCAGCAATTTGAGGAGGACATAGGAAATTGTACCTGTGTTCTCCAGCTATCCAGAAAGACTTGCACACTGGCCTTGGCAAGCAATCTTTGGCTTTGAAAGTTCCAAACCTCTGAATATTTACGCCTGCATATTTTTTTGAGACTCAACCCTTCTCTCCTCAGGTGTTATTAAATCCCAATATTTATTATCGGCCTAAAATTTATATTCTAATCTCCGAGACCAAATGGCTTCTTCGAAAGTGGGAGTGTTATGGATTAATAGACCCATCGTGAGTCAACAGAAGAGCCAATAGTGAGGTGTTCATTTTCTTGTCAAGAGAAAAAGCACCAATTAATCAAGTAGAATATTTCAGTGACTATGGTAGAGAAAATGAAAATGAAAACAAAACATAAAAAATTTCCAAATATTAGAACCAAACAGGGCACAGAGAGCATCCATTTCCTGAGGCTATACCACAAGTACTTCTGGCGAGTGGAGTGGAAGGCATGCTGATACCTCAATATTTCCTCTCCGGTCAAGCAAAGCTGACTGTGGAATTGGTGAGGAGGTAAAGCAAGTTCTAGGTGCTAGGCTAACATTTATCCAGTCCAGATGGGGAAGGGGAAAGATATTCAACAGAAATTATGATCAGGCTACTATTTTAATATTGTTTTAAGGTTGACTACTCCTGATAGTCTCCAACGTGTGGCTGTGTTGGGTTAGTATGGGATGGGGAGCAGGGAGGAATCTCCAACTCATCGATCATGGCATTGGCGGGACATCCATGTAAACCCAGGAAAAATTGGGTTAATTCACCATCTAGCTGTATGTCTTATAAGTGTGAAACATTATCAGAAGAGAGACAATTCAAGATGTTAAAATACTGATATGTGTGATTGCTCTATCCAGCTCTGTCTATTCTAACCTTACAGAACACTGATGAAAAGGTGACTGCTTTATAGTTACTAACTTGTTTGGACTACTTTAAGTAGATTTTAAGTCAGAACGTAACATGCAAGTTGGTTTAAAATGTTATGTTACCTTTGTTATAATATTGTAATTATCATTTCTAATAATGAGTACCTTGCAGAAAAGGTCACCCATCTATTATTGGGTTAAAATCTCTTGAGGAAGGTTATCCATTTGATCCTTCCATTGATTGCATCCACGCTCTTCACTTCAGGATGAACTGTGACCCTGCCATCTGAAACCGTTCCTCAGTCCGTCTGGTCTGGGAGAAAGTCTATACTCTTTGTTTGCTTCCCATTTACATCCAAATCCTGTGCTAGAAAAATAAAGCAACTCCTCACCTACAGCTCATTCTCTTGTTGGAAAATCCTCACTTTAAACAGGTTTTTCAGGTTACCTTTAAGGAGAGTGTGAGGATCTCTAAGATTCGAGAGTGTAGTCTCCAGATTCATTCAAATTTACCAGGGGTCGCTCAGCTCTTCCCAGATGGTTACTTATATTGATTAGAGTCCATTTGAAAAAGGAATGAGCCTCTTTCCATATACCTGTGGTTCTACTCCTGGGATGCCACTGGGACTCAAGAATATTAGACATTCCCCTGCCAACCCCCATGCATTGTTGATATAAGATAGACACTCTCAAAAAGATGCTCTGTATAGAATTAAATAATCTGGCTCAGTGTGACTGGTATAGTTATCTTTTGACATTTAAAAGGAGAAGTACCAAGTAACAACATTGCATGAATCAAGCAAGTCTGCAACATGCTGATGTGAGAAGGATCTACAATCTACTTTCACACTCACAGTTTTGCTAAGTGTGTACACTGATCCAGGAAGGAAATTACCTGTTCAACTCTGCTGTGTAGGGGAAATTCACTCCTGCCCCCTCTGAACTTCACAAAGTTCTGACTTCATTTAAAATGAAACCTCATCCTGTACAAATTCAGCTATTGATTAGCTGCTTGTCCCTAATGGGAACCGTGAACTACAATTACCTCAACACTACACACGCCAAAGACGGTGATAATAATGAAGAAATTGCTCCAGCTCTAATCTGGAAGCTATGGGAATAGGAACAGGCAGCATAAATATATATCTGATACAAAGCTTACCGTGCAATTCTTAAAATAAATACTTGCAATTGAACAGTTTCAAAGATATAATTTTAATAAAATATTCAGTGAAGACTGTGATTATAATTTAATTTTGCTTTGTTCCTTAATGCCAATGGGGATGAATAGTGGGTCAATAACTGCTTTCTGATTAAAGATCCTAAATCCCTTCCTTGTGTTTCTGATTTGACTGTCAAACACTCAGCTCATTCAGTCTCTCCATTTGGGAAAAACAATCGCACCCAGTGCAGCAACTTCCCGGAAGATGTTTTCACTCCAACTGAAACGATCGTGACAAAAAAACAAAGCTTCTGAAAATGGCATTTGAGTGTTTCATCCCTGAGCTTTGGGATGCTGGGTGGATGTCCCACAACTGTTTATATAAATTACTTACCATAAGGATCAGGATGATAGTGGGCAAACATCCCATGCTGCAGAGAGCAGAGGAGGGGGTGGTACCAAAATCCTTGGCGGAGCAGGGTGGAATGGTTGAATGGCTTATTCCTGCTCTTACATTTTATGATGCCTCTTGCCCCAGACAGATGCTCATCCTGCTCCTGTCTCACTGCACGACACAAAATCAGCCCCCCCACAAAAATCTTTTCCCAATTGACTTCCGCAATGTTGTCCAAATGCAATTTTTTGCTGTCGGAAGGAGAGGTAATTTCCTTGAGGTTGATCGGAAACGATGGTGCTCCATGTGTCGGGTGGGGGGGGTGGGGTTGGAGGGGGGGTTCTCACTGTTTCTCAATTAGGGCAGAATGTTCTGATCCGGAGAGTAAGAGCAGGGGTGGGCAGGATAAGCTCACTGGCACGATGGGCTACCATGCCAGATTGCCCAATTTTCAGCTCATTATATATGCATGAACCGGTGAAGCCCGGCTGTCATGTCATTCGGTCACATTTCCAGGTGTCATAGTTAAACGGTACCTGTGCACGCATCACTTCCTGTAGCCCAGGACTGGTCTTGGCCAGCAACGGGATAACCCCAGAGCAAAGAAGTTCAGCGACAATGCACTGGGGGCACTCTTCGTCCAGGCGGACTGGCAGAACATACATTCCCCCATAACGGGAGCTGGAGTTCCCCAACCTAACAATATCGCCTTCCGACTGGGTCATCAGGGAGGTCAGCGCCAATGCTCCTCAGAGGAGGACCGCCATCCAGTGCAGGAAGAGGATGAATGATCCCATCCGCTCCGCCAGGGTAAGTCAACCTTGTCCTCACTCTCACCGCTCACTCTCACAAGCCCATCAGTCACTTGCAGGGATACAGTCCACAGGGATCTCGCACTCTATCAGCACAAGGGGTATCATCACTGACTCTCTCACACACACACTGTGGCCTGAATTTTACCCTTGGCAGGCGTAGGTGGTCAATGGGCCCGGGACCAGTCAGAAACCAGGTCCCCAACCACGATCGGCTCCTGGTGGGATTCCGTGTTGACCAATTAAGGCCCATTCAGCCTGAAACGCGTCTCCCCAGTGGTCGGGAAGGGCCGGACAGGTGCTGGGTGCATTGGCAGCCCAGCAGGAGGTTTAAGAATGGCAGAGGCAGCTCCTTGAAGATTGCCAGGAGAGAACATATTCTGCGGTCTGGACACTGAAGCTACAGCCTCAACAGCAGCTGGAGACTCCGTGCGGGAGGGCAGGTTGGGTGGGTACTCAGCCCCTTGGTCTTCGGACGAGTGTCTTATAGAGATCTTGGAGGTGGCGGCTGTCAGGAGGGGCACCCTCATCCCCAGAGATAGCAGGAGGAGCCACTGCATCTAGCAAGAAAAGTTTCGGTGGAGGTGACAGCTGAGGTCAGCAGCCATGATGTGTGGTGCACATGGGTGCAGTGCCACAAAAGGTTCAACAACCTGCTACACTTAGCAAGGGTGAGTACCGTGCTGGCATGGGTCAGTGTGGGGGAGTGTTAAGGTCTGGCTGTCCCCCTCCCCCATGGAGCTCAAGGTGAACAAAGAACAAAGAAAAGTACAGCTCAGGAACAGGCCCTTCGGCCCTCCAAGCCTGCGCCGATCATATTGCCCGTCAACTAAAACATTTTACACTTCCGGGGTCCGTATCCCTCTATTCCCATCCTATTCATGTATTTGTCAAGCTGCCTCTTAAACCCCACTATCGTACCTGCTTCCACCACCTCCTCTGGCAGCGAATTCCAGACACTCACTACCCTCTGCGTAAAAAACTTGCCCCACACATCTCCTCTATAGTTTTCTCCTCTCACCTTAAATCTATGTCCCCTAGTAATTGACTCTTCCACCCTGGGAAAAAGCTTCTGACTATCTGCTCTGTCCATGCTGCTCATAATTTTGTAAACTTCGATCAAGTCGCCCCTCAATCTCCTTCGCTGTAGTGAGAACAATCCGAGTTTCTTCAACCTCTCCTCATAGCTGATAACCTCCAGACCAGGCAGCATCCTGGTAAACCTCCTCTGTACCCTCTCCAATGCCTCCATATCCTTCTGGTAATGTGGTGACCAGGATTGCACACAATATTCCAAGTGTGGCCTAACCAAGGTTCTATACAGCTGCAGCATGACTTCCCAGCTTTTATACTCAATACCCCTGCCAATGAAGGCAAGCATGTCATATGCCTTCCTGACTACCTTATCCACCTGCGTTGCCACTTTTAGTGACCTGTGGACCTGTACACCCAGATCCCTCTGCCCGTCGATGCACTTAAGGGCTCTGCCATTTACTGTACAATTCCTGCCTGTATTAGACCTTCCAAAATGCATTACCTCGCATTTGTCCAGATTAAACTCCATCTGTCATTTCTCCGCCCAAGTCTCCAACCGATCTATATCCATTGTATCCTTTGACAATCCTCTTCATTATCTGCAACTCCTCCAACCTTAGTGTCGTCTGCAAACTTACTAATTAACCCAGTTACATTTTCCTCCAAATCATTTATGTATACTACAAACAGCAAAGGTTCCAGCATTGATCCCTGCGGAACTCCACTAGTCACAGCTCTCCATTCAGAAAAGCACCTTCCACTGCTACCCTCTGTCTTCTATGACCAAGCCAATTCTGTATCCATCTTGCCAGCTCACCTCTGATCCCGTGCGACTTTACCTTCTGTACCAGTCTGCCATGAGGGACCTTGTCAAAGGCCTTACTGAAATCCATGTAGATAACATCCACTGCCCTTCCATCGTCGATCATCTTTGTCACTTCCTCGAAAAACTCGATCAAGTTAGTGAGACACGACCTCCCCTTCACAAAACCATGCTGCCTCTCACTAATACGCCCATTCACTTCCAAATGGTAGTTAATCCTGTCACGAAGAATCTTCTCCGATAATTTCACTACCACTGACGTAAGGCTCACTGGCCTGTAATTTCCTGGATTATCCCTGCTACCCTTCTTAAACAATGGAACAACATTGGCCATTCTCCAGTCCTCTGGGACCTCACCCATAGCCAGTGAGGATACAAAGATTTCTGTCAAGAAATCGGGATCAGAGGTGAGCTGGCAACTCAAAAGCTCCAGACTAGCTGTCTACAATTCAATTAAAACACACACACATACACACACACACACTAATCTAAATCCCACTATTAACCTACCTCTACAGTAAATCAAGACAACATTTTGAAAATGATTATATTTTCATGAAAGTGGTCAACACAATGGCCTTATAAATGAGAACCTTTGTTGACTTGCAAAGGTCCCTGTTGTCAAAGGCACAGTGACACTGTTTGAAGAAGGCAGCACTGGCACAGTTAACTCAGCACTGGTATTCCCTTGGGAGAGGTGATTGTTGAGATAAGGGAAGTGCTGCACATGCTCCAGAGCCACCCCATCTATATGGATGGCACGGGGGATACTCAACTGGTCCAGAGAATGTTGGTGAAGGACCTTTGTTTTGGCAATGTTTAAGGACAGGCCAAGCCTCTTATACAAGCTTTTGAAGAGGTCAAGCCTCCTTTGCATGTCCTGTACAGAGTGAGCCATCATGCAGCAGTCACCCGCAAACTGAAAGTCGTGGATGTCCATGGTGATGCCTTTTGGTTTTGCCCGGAAATGACCAAGGTTGAAGAGCTTCCCATCCAGACAATACTGAATGCTGACACCAGATGGTAGTTAATCTTGGATGAGGTGGATGATGATGGACAGGTAAATGGTGAACAAGATGGGGGAAATCACACAACCTTATTTGATCTGTTACAAAAGTATAATAATTTTCATAATATGTTTCTGGTTTGTTGTACAGTAGGTTTATAGGTATGATTATAGTTGGGTCTACCTGTGTGATTTAATTACATTTGGGGTTAGGTAGACTACAAATTTGGGATTATCAAAAGAAGCTAGGCATAGAAATGTTTGAAATGCTAATGAATAAACATGGATGCTGGCTTCGCATGCAAAGTGTGAAGGGAATTTGCATTTTTTTTTAGATAAATGAGGGGATTGTTTAGATTTCAAAGGGATGTTAGTCTGTTTACAACTAGCCAGATAAGCAAGGCTAAGGAGTATGTTTATTTTTCCCAAAAGTTACTGGCAATATTGGCAACATGAAAATTTTTAAATTATGACAATGATACAGTTCCAAAGACATGTAGAACAATAGAACTTACATATTAAAGAGAGAAAAACATATATAAAGGAGAATGAAAGGTTATGTGAAGAGAGGGCTATTTAAGATATAAAAGGAGCAGAAACAGACTTCAAGAAGCCTCCAGCCTTTTGTGAATAAGTCTGCTATGTAAAGTAACTGAAGTTGAGGAAAACCATTTGGAATTCCACTGTCAAGCCGTTCTGTGTTAATTTACTGGTGTTTGTTTTAAATCTAAAATCTATTTTGGCCTTAAAGGGGATGTGTAACTGGGAGTCAGGTAAATTAAGCATTTTAGGATTTGTTATAATATCAAGTAATTGCAGTCTTATGTGTGTGCATGAAATCTTTTTGTTTTGTTAATAAATATTTCAATTTATTTTTTAAATCTCTAAAGGTCTTGGTGGGCTCGTTACTTCTGAATTCAGTGCACGCATCTTCTCTTAATAAATACAAATTGCAAACTTATTGTGATAACGTGACCAAGTTTCCCTTGTGAGTTTGGCCTGCCTGGCACATATCATCTGACGCATCATAACAGATCCCAGTCCAGATGTGAAATGTATCAGTTTCACATCCTCCACTTAGGACGTTGGCGATCAAGTTGTCATGCAAGAGTCTCAGGATGGGGTCATACCGAGCACAAAGGAAGATGGTTGTAGTTGTTGGAGGTCAATCATCTCAGTTCCAGGACATCACTGCAGGAGTTCCTCAGGGTAGAGTCCTAGGCCCAACCATCTTCAGCTGCTTCATCAATGACCTTCCTTCCATCAGAAGGTCAGAAGCGGGGATGTTCGCTAATGATTGTACACTCTTCAGAACCATTTGCAGCTCCCCAGGTACTGAAACAATCCATGTGGAAATGTAGCAAGACCTGGACAATATCCAGGCTTGGGCTGACAATTGGAGAGTAACATTCACACCACACAAGTGCCAATGCAATGACCATCTCCAACAAGAGAGAATCTAAACGTTGCACCTTGACATTCAATGGCATTCACTGAATCCTGGGGTTACCATTGACCAGAAACTGAACTGCACTAGCCATATAAGTACTGTGGCTACAAGAGCAGATCAGAGGCTAGGATTCATGCAGCAAGTAACTCATCTCCTGACTCCCCAAAATCTGTCCACCATCCACAGGGCGCAAGTCAGGAGTGTGATGGAATACTCCCCACTTGCCTGGATGAGAGCAGCTGCAACTATGCTGAAGAAGCCTAACACCGTCCATTAGAAAACAATGCATTTGATTGGCATCCCATCCACAAACATTCACTCTCTCCACCATTGATGCACAGTAGCAGCAGTGTGTACCATCTACAAGATGCACTGCAGGAATTCACCAAGGCTCCTTTGACAGCACCTTCCAAACCCACAACAGTTGCCATCTAGAAGGACAAGGGCAGCAGATAGATGGGAACACCACCACCTGGAAGTTCCCCTCCAAGTCACTCACCATCCTGACTTGGAAATATATCACCGTTCCTTCACTGTCGCTGGGTCAAAATCCTGGAGCTCCCTCCCTAACAGCACGGTGGGTGTACCTACACCACATGGACTGCAGCGGTTCAAGAAGGCAACTCACCACCCACCACCTTCTCAAGGGTAACAAGGGATGGGCAATAAATGCTGGCCCAGCCAGCAAAGCCCACATCCCATGACTGAATATATAAAATAAAAATGAGTTCTAATATATTTGCCATCATCTTGGATTCCCCACACTGACCAATGGTGGTACAGAATATAGGATACATGAGTTCCACACCAAAATTGCTGAAATAATTTTCCTTTGTAAATGGTAACTATTCTCAGGATCAAAATATCGCAACATTCAAGCGCAGCTATAGAATTGCACAGTTCTAAGATTGTCCTGTTTGTCCAGCTTTAGGGTATAACCACGTTTAATGACATTAACCTAAAGAAGAACAATATCATGTGATTAGTATTTGCCAGTCCAGTCTCGCGTTATTGTTGCCAGTTACAGGGAAAATCTATGTTCAGTGTAATATACGTACACAGTATGTTACAAGGCAATCGACACTGAGGGCTTCAGGTAAATCTCAAGTCATGTTGTTTCCTTGGAACATTACTCAACTAATATTATTTTGCTTGTTCTATTTCGTAATACATTGAAGTAGACATTTGGTCCCCAACAGTACCATCTAAAACCAGATTAACTGGAAGTTTAGCTCACTGCCGTCGCGGAGAGATTGCTGGTGCTTGCAGCATTTGCCAGTACAACAGCCACTGCATTATAAAGTAATTCATTTAAAATGTTTCAATTTGATATTACATTAAATAAATGCAAGTATTCATTGACCTGTTTAACTTGAAAGGATTTTCCAATTGAAAAGTACAAATTCTACTCGAGAGTACATACCCTGGATCATTATACGGTGATTAAAAAGGTCAGTGTCTCCTATTTTTATCGAAGATGCTGGCTTTTATAAATTTGGACTAACCTGGATCTTTTCGCTGTCGTTTTATATTTATAGACACGACTGTAAGGAAACATCGTCATTAACATTTATATCTGTTGGCTGCTGTACATTTGAAATCTCAGCGGATATAGTGCAAGCGATGCCTGAAGTCACAATGTGTTACTATCCTAAAATATCATCTGGCATCACCTTGAGGAGAACTCATATGTTTTCAGGAAACTTCCTGCTGGAATTCTTTTGAGAATGGAGACGATGACCGAAGGCAGAGTTTCAGAGGCAGTGCAGAGTCCAAGGCCTAGTTATCAGTTTCCCTTTCCTTTCAGTGGTCTCAGCTGATACATGGCTTCACTAGCGTCACACTGCGGCTTGGCCCATTACCCTTCATTCAATGGCAGGAAATCCTTTGGCAGATCTACAAACAACTCATTCTTCTCCAACTGTGATACAGCAAAACCCCAATTCAGAGGAAATGCCAGCAGAGTGGGACTAGGCAAATTATTCTTCCAGCAGGTGCTTCATGGATTTGAGAGGCTGAATGGTTCCTTGTGTGCTGGAACCATTCTATGGTTGGACAATTTGATATATAGACCTCCATTGACTATGTTATTTTTTAGTTAGGAAATTGAGGACAAATGTTTCACAGATTTCTGCCAAGTGGAACTCGGGCACGATCCGAGGTTGCCTGAGGTTCATCCTCTGGCCCTTGAATTCTGCAGTTTTCTCCATCCACTGCCATAACTTCAGTAGGTGATCAGACAGAAACCCTGGACAAACAGTCACTGACTCTGTTTTTTCTTGGGTTCCACTTAGGGTTGCCAGCTGTGATTAAATGTGCTCGTGGAGGTTTCATCACCTGACCTGCCCCCATGCTCCAACCATTAGTCGGCCAACACGTCCATCCTTGTGACATATTGCCTTCCTCCACCAATTGGAAAGCAAAAAGACTCATTACCCAATTGGATAATGCTTGACTGTCAGCCAAACAGCCCTGTACTCCCCCGTTCAATATTTTTGGTTTCAATATATCTGGTAAAGAGAACTGTTCAAAGAATATTTTTTTTTTAAACTTTTTAAATGTCCCCATGATTTTTCTCCTAGATTTCACACAACAGTGTCCCTGAGATTGAACTTCAATTCCTGGAGACTCCTGGCCAATCCTGGAGGTTTGGCAACTCCGCTTCCACTGATTAGCTGCCAGTTAAAGATACAACAGATGATTGAAAGAATTTTTGCAGAAATTAAAAGCTTTGGTTTCTAATCACCCTCCCTCGCTTCAGCTCAGACCTACCCCAGAACTATATCTGGCATTGCAAACACATCATGGAGGGGACTGTAAACGTAACCCTTCATTCTATTGCTGGTTTCTCCCTCTCAAAGCTGCTATACATTCACTAGTTCTCAGTCACCCGATGAGAACCCCAATGGTAAATGCAAACAGAACTGCAGATGTTCGCTGAAGTCCTGAGTATGTAGATATAATCAGCTGCTGATCAATTATTCTCTATAACTAAGTTACTGAAAAAGCACATGACACCATTCTGCTGGCAGTGGACTAAGGAATGATTGGCAGCTCCTGACTGGCATCCATAAATGAAAGGTTTGCAATCAGTGCTCATTGATTGAGCTTGAGGTGTCTGCTGAATAACAATGTGGTCGTCCTCTTGATCTGAAGTTGAGTTTCCTGCGATGCAGAAGGAATGGGACAGCACAAGTATTTAACCCTTATTTCAACTGATAGGAAAACTGTATTTTTGTGGTACGGACATAAAGTGGGAGGTATCCTGAAGCTGGATGATTTTCTGCTGCAATACATCTCGATCTCTGGAACCTCCTCCTGCAGCTCTCAGAGATCTCTGCACTGCTCCCATTCTGGCCTCTTGAACATTACCTACTTCAATCACATCACCATTGGCAGCCATGCCCATGCTCTGGAATTCCCTTTCTAAATCTCTCAGCCTCTCCACCTCCACTCCTTCCTTTAAAGACAGTCCTTAAAACCTACCTCTTTAACCAAACTTTTGGCAGCTACCACATCCTTATAGCTTAGTGTTAAATTTTGCTTTACAATGCTCCTGTGAAACCCTTTGGATTGTTTTATCCACTAAAGGCGCTATATAAATAAAGGCTGTTGTTGAATAAGGGAGTGAATGAGTGAATTAGCATTTTTTAAGCTTAGTATTTAATGAACAAAAACTAAAGTTGACGGCCAGACAGTTACAATAGCAACATCCTTATCTTTATCATCATGGAGATGGTCTGTACATATCACCTGTCCACAACAATAGGGGCAGGGGCAAGATTATGTCATTTTATAGGAAGTCAGCCTCCGACAGTTAAAGTGGATTAGATTGCAGTCTCAACATGGCTGGCACATTGCCTGGGGTAGCAAATATCCCAGTCTATTCATCAATTAAAGATCCACCACAGGAACTGGTTGCAATCTGCTGTAAAATTGAAATGATGCAATAAAAAGAAGAGGATTATTTATTGATTGAAGGACAAAGTCAGTTTGGAATCCAGCTTTAACTTTTCTCATCGATTACAGTGTCTTTGAATTGTAGCATTTAATTGTTCCTGAATGTGAAAATGGCAGTAATGGAACGAGTTTCATGTTAACTCAGATATCATGTTGTCCACAATTACACAGGGTGCGCTGTGTGTAATGGAGACTATAGAGCTACAGACTAAGACCACTGCAATAAAGGCAGGTAGAGCAACTGAAAAAACAGTCTTATTTGTAACAATATTGTTATATCTGGCAAGCTTAAACACCTCCAGGCTATTTCCTTTGGAGGCATGTATGTATATTTTATATCTATATATAATATATCTATATATAAACATTGCTGGCTTTAAAAATTTCTATCTTCAAAGCCCTGTTTGGTTGAATTTATTGTCCACTGGGATTCATTTCCACAATTAACATCTCGTGGTCTCAGTTTTATTTTCGGAAACTTTTTAAAATAATCATTACAAAATTCTCAATCATATTAGTCTGACAGACATTTCCTGAATTGTGTATTTAATTGCCATTGGCATGTATTTAACCAAACTAAGCTGCACTCATTTCCAGAGAATAAATGCTTTCACTTCAGCAATTAAACTACAGTGACTAACTGCTAAATACTCAATTAACTTGTTTATCTTTAGGTACAAAACTGTCTGGATATTTCACCAATACTTAAACTTAATCCATCCTCAATATAATTCCTGTGTGTTTGTCAGTCACTACAGTTGAAACAATTGATTTCCTTTCGGGAAAGGGAGAAATTGACATGGATTTTTTAGCAGAAAGAATGAACAAAAGAACCATTTATATTACAGGTGGTCACAGGTGTTCCACGATTCCACATCCAGTTTATTATGTTTATATGCTGCAGTTACCATGGTTAAGTCGGCAACTACTGCATACAACAAAATTCTATAAAAAGCAAAAAAAATGAATGGGATTGAAAATTTTTTTTTTGTAATGTAGGGGAAAAAGATTCAGTTGAGAAAAACGCACACATTCTGGCCTAAATAGGTTTTCTGCTTTGTCGGCTTCAGGAGCACAGGTTTTGTAATTACTTGTCATTGTTTGGTTCTTTCTGCCTAATTGCCAGTCAATTGTTATCTTTGAACCAGGACACACAAGGCTGGATTTAAACTGTTTGTTTCTGGGCTTGAAGGAGGGTAGTTATTTGGCAGTTCGACAAATTCAATAAAGAATTCAATAAGTAGTGTTGCTGTTTCAAAGAGTTTTGGATCAAGTCAAATTCAAGGAACATCCTGAAAACATGGCAGAAACCCAATCATATTGGCCTGTGGGTAAAGGTCAGGTCAAAATAAATCCAGGTTCCTCATCTCCATTATGACTTTGGAAAATTAAAGCAGTTAAAGATCAGTAATTCCTTCAGACAGAGTCAGTGCTGAATGACATTACCACATTCCTAATTGATTTTTTTCCCTACCAGACAAATTAAAGGAGGGAACTGGACAAGATGCTGTTGAAGTTAAGTTGAAGGGAGGAGGGGAGACCTGGAGCAGAATGTTACCCTTGGCGTGCGGGGTCAGGGGTCGGGGGGGGGGTTGGGGGGGGCATGTTGGGGGGCACAGGCGAGGGTAGTCACAGGAAGCTGACCACTGCCCGTGATTGGCAGCGCTCCACGATTCCACATGACGGGCCAATTAAGGCCCAACCAGCAGCTTGGGAATGAGCGCAAAGGTGGGTGGAGGCAAGATGCCCACCAGTCCCAATGGCAGCCAAGTACAGCCTTGGCAGCTCCTGGAAGGCTGCCACAGAAGGATGCGGAAGCCTTGTCAATGGAAACCATTGCACGTGGAAACAGTAGGTGGGAGGGCAGGCCAATGGGCTAGCCGGTCCTGTGTTTCTCGGACGAGTGCCTCACAGCCCTCCTGGAGGAGGTGGCAGCGAGGAGAGAAACCCTTGTCCCCAGGGAAGGGAGGGCGAGGCCCCCCACCTCACCAAAAGGGCCTGGGAGGAGGTGGCATCCACGGTCAGCAGCCACAATGTGGTGATGTGGTGAGGCGCACACGGGTCCAGTGCCGGAAACACTTCAACAAACTGCTGCGATCGGGAAGGGTGAGAACCCTGTTGGCATGGGTCACTTAGCACAGCAGTTAAGAGCTGCCCATCCCCCCCTCGGACCTCAGGGGTGTTAGAGTGTAAGGGGCAAATGCCAATGAGGCAGGAGCTGGCCAAGGGGCTGAGCCCTGGCTGCTTGGACTGAGTGTCTTGTGGCTCCAGGGTCACGAATGGGCTGAACCCTGTGAGGGGTTCCTCAGCTGGGGTTGGCCAGGCTGCAATGGGGCTGCAGGTAGAGAGTGGGCTCATCAATGCTCCTCTGTCCTTTCAGGAGAAAACATCCCATAACAATGCTGAGAGGCTGCGGACTGGTTGGGGACCTCCACATCTCCTCACCCTCACTCAATGTGAGCAGGAGGCCCTGGAGCTGGAGAGGCGCCATGCACCCCGGTCAAGCGGCCGCGGTGAGGTTGGGGTGCCACAGGGAGGTAAGAGTGCAGTGCACTGAGGTGAGAACGTCTGTCATTGTAACCATTCCAGTGTAGTCTCTATATTGATGTGAGCCTCGAACCTGGAATCTCCATTGATAATCGAAAGATGAGGGCACCCTGATCTGGGTGCCAGGCATGCACAGTGACAGTGTCATCACTTAAACTAATGACAGGTCCTTCTTCTCCCTTTAAGGCCCAACCCTGACCCTGAGGACCAACATGCTGAGCATGCACCAGCGTCACACCCTCTCTGTCAAGCAGGCACCAGCACAGATACCAGCATCTCGGTGGGTATAACATCGCCGTGTAGTCTATCAGCACACATTGGTGAGGGCACTTCACACTCACTTGAGGTGCAGGCAGAGGCAGAGAGTGACAATAGAAGTTGAGGGTCACAGTGACCTTCAGAGCCACTGGCATGGGGTGCCCACCCACACAGTCGGAGCTGATCTCAGGCCCGATCCTCTGACAGATGGAGGTCACTGTCTCCCTGGAGAGGCAGAGCCTCCTTCGGCATTGCACCTCAGACACATTGAGGTAGCTGCATCGCTACCTGTAAACCCTGGCACCAGGGAAGTGGTGTCTTCTGCAGCCCCTTCCGCCTTGGACTTCCTGCTGGCCCTGGGCCCCTTGTGCCTGCGTCTCTCCTCCCACAGGTCCCTCCCCCGGAAGCTGAATAGGACACTTGGTCTCCTCTCCCTTCTGCCCCTCGCTTCCTCCTGAGAGGAGGTGCCTCCAGCAGAGACCACAATCCCCATTCCCAGGGTAACAGAGGCCTGTCTGATATCTGGAAGGCCCCACGTGGTGTGAATCCTTTGGGGGCCTGGAAGACAACATTGAGTCCTGAACTGAAGCCTCTAAATTCTCCGACTGCAGCTCTGGAGCTAGATGAAGCTGTGCTGTTCACAGAACCAACCAGCAGCAAGTGATATGCTAAACCCCTCACTATTCACTTTGTCAAGGCCACTGACCCCTCTTATCCTGCCCGTGGATGAAGTTTTGGAAATTGTGTCCTGCCCGCTTGCCTGTTCTGCCTGTACGGCGGCCTGAAAATCACACGGGCTACGTAAAGTCAGAGACTAAATTAATGGCGGGCGCGCCTCCATCTCCATAGCATTACCACCCAGCGAAATATCGCACGAGTGCTGCTGCCGGCGTCAACGCGTTTTATTTAACGCTCAAGCGATTCGGGCACGCACCCATCTGTCCAGCTAAAAATTCTGCCCCTCATAATGTTTGTAACTCTTTAATCATTGGGATTTACCAATAGCCAAAATGATTGATTGTGGGCATCCCTGGGTGGCTGGTTATATAGCACTTTTCACAACCATCAGACATCTCAAAGCATTTTATAGCCAATGAAGTATTTTTTTGAGGGTGCTCACGTAGGAAACGTGACAGCCAATTTGTGCACAACCAACTCCCCCAAACAGCAAAGTGAAAATGACCAGATCAGCTGTTTTTTGTGATATTGGTTAAAGGATAAACATCGGCCAGGACACAAGGGAGAACTCAAAATCACAGAATCACGGAATCACAGGGTGCAGAAGAGGCCCTTCGACCCATCGAGTCTGCACCAACATGTGAGAAACACCTGATTTACCTACCTAACCCCATTTACCAGCAATTGGCCCATAGCCTTGAAACTCGCCTGCTTTTCTTTCAAATAGTGCCAGGGGCTATACACATGCACCTGAGGAGGCAGATGGGGCCTCAGTTAACCATCACATCCACAAGACAGCACCTCCAACAGTGCAGCACTCCCTGAAAACTGTACTGGGGAATCAGCATTGATTTTTGTGCTCAAGTCCTGGAGTAGAAATTTGAACCTAGAATCTTATGACTCAGAGACAAGATTGCTACCTACCAAGTCTCAGCTGTAAATTTAAAGCTAGTTACGTAAAGGAGAGTAACTAACATAAAACAGAATTACCTGGAAAAACTCAGCAGGTCTGGCAGCATCGGCGGAGAAGAAAAGAGTTGACGTTTCGAGTCCTCATGACCCTTCGACAGAACTTGTCGTGAGGACTCGAAACGTCAACTCTTTTCTTCTCCGCTGATGCTGCCAGACCTGCTGAGTTTTTCCAGGTCATTCTGTTTTTGTTTTGGATTTCCAGCATCCGCAGTTTTTTTGTTTTTATATATTAGAGTAATTAACATGTCAGGCTAAAATTAGAGGAGGAATATTCAACTTGTCTGAGATCAAATAGCTGAAGACAAATAGCTAGCCAGTCTGGGATCAGTTTATAGAGGGGAGTACATAGCACAGATACAATGAGATGCTGCAGTAGTATTCAGTCCATCTATAATGGCAGTGGACTGAGGAATGATTAATAGGGTCTGAACAGCATTTATCTTTTCTGAAAAGCCAAAGTCTGCCCAATCTTTTCTTATAACTCAGATCCCTGACACTAGGGATCAGCTTCATGCCTCTTCTCTGCATTGGCCTGGAACAAAGTCTCTTTGTTTCTCAGCAACCAAACAGGGCACAGTAACAAGGTGTGACCCGATCAGAGCACTGTAAGACTTGATAACTATCCTCTGATTTGATATTTACGATTTTGGTTATATTGTTCAATATTCTATTGTTGCTCTGTATTGACTGGACATGTTAGAAGCTATCCTTAAAGATGTTAAAGCAGAGCACTTGGAAAAATTCAAGGTAATCAGGCAGAGTCAACATGGTTTTGTGAAAAGGAAATCATGTTTAACCAATTTATTGGAGCTCTTTAAAAAAGTAACATATGCAACATAAGTAACATAAAGGGGAGTCAGTGGATGTACTGTACTTAGATTTACAGAAAGCATTTGATAAGGCTATTGCAGAAAGTAAAACCTCATGGTGTGGAGTGTTACAATCGCAGCTGATGTTATTCGCTGAGCAAACCAAATCCCAGAGGGAAACTTGTTTTACTGATCATAACTTTCTTTTGTACGTCAAAAACAAAGGGAAAACTACCGATCCTAGAAGCATAAGATTTTAAGATTAGAAGATTTATTGACAAGAAGAAAAGAAACTTAAACACACAAGATTAAAATTATACAGTTGAAACAGTATTACAAAACATTCCTCCCCAAAACAAAACCACTTGGTCAGAACACACAAGTAAATTCTTTGGCAACAGCTCTCTTATAGATTTTTAACCACAAAAATCCACTGTTATGACATGGCAGGTGATGTGCGCCAGGCAGACAAAATCCACAAAGGAAACTTGGCCATGTTATCACAATGGTTTTTCAATTTGTCTTTATTACAAGAAGATGTGTGTATTGAACTCAACAGTAACAAGTCCACTAACATTTAAATTAAATTAAAACATTTATTAACAAAATGAAAGATTTCAAGCACACACATAAGATTACAATTACTTAATACTATAACAAATCCTAAAATTCTTAATTAACCTAACTCCCAACTATACACCCCCTTTAAGGCAACAATCCAAAATAGATTTTAAATTTAAAAAGCAAGCCAGCAAGTTACCAATCATCCACTCAACATTGGAATTCTGAAGGCTTTTCTCCAACTTTAGTTATTGGACACAGCACTTTTGCAAAAATGACTGTTTTACACACGCCTGTTAGAAATTAAGCGTTCCCTCCCTCCACCCTCAACATGGTCTTTCATTCCCTTTTATATATGTTTTTCTCTCATTAACCTGAAAATTCAATTGTTCCTTATGTCTTTGCAAATTTACCTTTCCCAGAATATAAAAATCTTTCATGTTGCCAAATGACCTCTTTCCTTTTGGGAAAAATAAACACACTGCTTGGCCTTGCTTATCTTGCCAGTTGTAAACATCTTACCATCCCTTTGAAATCCAAACAACTCCTTCACTTATCTAAAAATGCAAATTTCCTTCATACCATCCATGCTAAGAACCCACCCATGTTTTCTCATTAGCATTTCACTTACCCTTCTACACCTAGCTCCTTTTGATAATGTCAAGCTTGCAGTCTAGCTGACTTCAATTCAGTTAAATTGCTTCCAGACAAAATCATCCATATTCAGCCCTATAAACCTACTTTACAATAACCCACAATAATATTATGAAAAGTATTATAACTTTGTGACCCCAGTAATATTACCCAAGGTAAAAACTGCTGCTACTTTAATAAAGTAAACCACAGGACTTCTCACTCTCTCTCACTCTGCTGTGGAAATCCGAAGGAAGTTCAGAGACAGACAGATTACTGAAAACAAAGACTTTTCTGATTTGAAACTGGATGGCTGCTTCAAATTCACTACATTTCTCAGCACAGAGCTGGACTCAGGGCATCTCCCCCACACAGGCACCTCAACTCAACTAAACATCTTTCCTTAAATATCTTTTTTTCATCTTTGACTCCATTATCCTAAGTACCTCTTTGAACTCAACTTTTCCAAAATATAAAAAATCTCATGTTTTCTATTGACCCCACTTTCAGGTCAAATAAAATGTAGTAACCTTCCCTTTTTTGCTTATGAAACATTTGTAAGTTGTAAAAGCCCCTTAAACTCACTTTGAAATTTAGCAGCTGAAAAGTCATGTCCTTACCCATCCCCTAATGCAAATTTTTAAACCCTACCTATTCACTTGTAGTTCCAACCTCACCTTGGCCTTTCATTACAAATGCATGCATCCAGCTCTACACCTTTCAACTCTAAGCTCCCACAAACAAGTTGTCTTTACTACCCTTCCCCAGTTTAATTACACACACACATGCACACACACACAAACACACCACATGCACACACAAACATATGGCCTTCTTTACAGAATGCCACCATATTCCCGAAAATATTAAAAGAATAATATCCATCTTCATGAGGGGATAACATATTGGCATGGATAGAAGATTGGATGGTGAACAGGAAACACAGGAAACAGAGAGTAGGTATAAATGGGTCTTTTTCTGGTTAACAAGATGTGATGAGTGGTGAGCCACAGGGATCAGTGCTGGGGCCTCAACATTCTACAATTTATATAATTGACTTGGACGAAGGGACTGAAGGAATGAATGGTGGCTAAATTTGCTGATGACACAAAAATAGGCAGGAAAGTAAATTGTGAAGAGGACATAGGAGGCTACAAAGGGATATAGACAGGTTAAGTGAGTGGACAAAGATCTGGCAAATGGAGTAAAATGTGAAATAATGTGAAATTATTCATTAGCTAAATGGTGAGAGATTGCAGAGGGATCCGGGTGCCCTAGTACATGAATCACAAAAGGTTAGTGTGCAGGATAGCAGGTAATTTGGAAAGCTAATAGAATATTATCATTTATTGTGAGAGGAATTGAATAGAGAAGTGGGAAGTTATACTTCAGGTGTGCAGGGCACTGGTGAGACCACATCTGGCGTACAGTGTACAGTATTAATCTCCTTATTTAAGGAAGGATGTAAATGTGTTGGAAGGAGTTCAGAGAAGGTTTACCAGACTAATACTTGCAATGGGCTGATTGTGTTACGAGGAAAGGTTGGACAAGCTGGGCTAGTATCTGTTGGGGTTTAGAAGAGTAAGAGGAGACTTGACCGAAACTTATAAGATCCTGAGGGGTCTTGACAAGGGTGGGTGTGGCGAGAATCTTGTGGGAGAATCTAGAACTAGGTGCCATTGTCTAAAAATAAAGGATCACCTATTTAGGACAAAGATGAGGAGAAATTTCCTCTCTCAGAGGGTTGTTAGCCTCTGGAACTCTCTTCCTTACAACCCAGTGGAAGCAGAGTCTTTAAATATTTTTAAGGCAGATCTAGATAGATTCTTGATCAGCAAGGGGGTGAAAGGCCCTCGGGAGTAGGCGGGAGTGAGGTTACAATCAGATCAGCCATGGTCTTATTGAATGGCGGAGCAGGCTCGAGGGGCTGAGTGGCCTACTCCTGCTCCTAATTTGTATGTCTGTGTGCTGACCCTCCATTCACCTTCCACTTGCCCTGTTCCCTTTTCTATCTGTTTGAGTCTTTTGCCGTCTCACTAGACCCAGGTCTTCCTCCAATGTTGCCTTTGCCAATGGTCCCGGGTGACACTGTATCAGTTAGTGTCAGCACCTCCTCTTCAAAAGTACTAAGGGTGACAGGGTTTGCAATACCCCCGCCTGTCCAGCCTCACTCACGGGCATTGTCGACTCGCTTCTCCTGAAAAGTTGTGTAACATTGCACTCATTAACAATTTCAGGTTATTTAGTGGCTTGCCACTGACTCTTCATTCGCAAAGTGCCTGGTCGCTGGGCTGCTGTGCCCATCCCTCTTCTGCATATTCCGCCAACCCCCTACTCTCAAACTGGGCCAAAACTTTAAGAGCGCACCGACATGGTCAATGCCAGCTCTGTCTGTGTTGCATCATGCTGCCTTGCAGCTCCAACAAAACTGACTTTCCTCCTGCATTCTCGAGCACGCCCTGTAGCACGCTGGTACAAGATGCACAAACTGAGGCTTTACTCACCTTAGCTTTCCTCGGGAGGGTCATTGAGCCTTTTCTGCAATTGGGACCCTGTTCTCCTGAAAAGCCCGACTCTGCTGACCTCCTCATCGACCCCCTGTGCTTGGCTCAGCCTCCTCCTCTCCCCACTGGCAGGTATCAGCCCCTCACATCAGTTGGACACTGCAGGGAGGAGGAGGGCTCTCAGCTCCTCATTGAATTGAGGGGCTGGCTTGACCCTTCTCCGCTGCCTCTCACCCCACCCTGGCTCCAATGGCGCAGACGCCTCTGGAGGGAAACATGCAGCAGCTAAACAACTCCTCCAGGCAAAGGTGTGGAGAGCTTGTCCAAGTTAAAAACGAATACCATCCCTGCTCATTGCCAGTTTGGGAACAGCAGAACTCAAAGTAATATACACTCAGCTTAGAAGCCTGGAATAGCAGAAGTCCGAATGCTCCTGCAAACTGTGAGCAAAGCCTGCATTAGCCGGGCCGCCTGGCACTGTCCCATTTCAGGGGGCCCTTGAAATTACTGTCCCGGGATGGCCTTGGAGGCTGGACATCTGGCCCTCCATCACTGACTTGGGGGGGGTGGGGGTGAAGGTCTCAAACCCGCCCTGGAAATTAACACGTTATCGGGCTCGTTTTGAAGGTTGGCCCAGGGGTTGGAAGGCCGCCGACCCCCAGATGCAGAACCCGCAGCCCCCCCCCACCACCACCACCACACCCCCCTCCCCCTGCCCCCCTCCCCCCAACCCCCCTCTCCCGCCCCCCCCACCACCCCCACCACCACACCCCCTCCCCCCCACCATCCCCTCCCCCTGCCCCTACCCAACACCACACCCTCCTCCACCTGCCCCCTTCCCCCACCACCAGCCCTCCCCCTGCTCCCCCTTACCCCCACCCCCCCCACCATCCCTCCCACACTCCCCCTCCCCCCCCCCACCCCCCCCGCACCCCCACCACCGGTGCCCCAGCGTTTTATTCAGCTGAGAGTCCACAAAGGGACACAGACAGGTTGGGCTGAGTATTATGTGCCTGCAGTGGGCATGTTTCCCACAGAGGAAGGCATGTAAATTAAGGGAGGTCCTCATTCTACCACCTTCCCACTTCCCCCCCACCCACCGAGATCTCCCCCTCTAATACAGGGAGTGGGTTGGCACTGAAATCAGCAGAATGGTTACGAAGCCAATTGACCCAGATAATGTGCTCCCACAGTAAGACGTTTGGCATGTGCAGTCAGGCAGGAGTGGAAAGCCCAACTTTTACAATCAAATACTGGAAGGGTGGAAGGGGAGGGGTCACTCTTCAGGGGCTGCCCTTTTTTGATCACATGGTAACCCCCTATTACTCAGTAACCCCCTTCCTCCCTACCCGCTCCCTCCCTTAAACCTATCCCCTCCCCCCGGACCCTCTCCCTAACCTACTGAAGCCCTCCCAGCCCAAGAGCCCGGACTCACCTGCTCCGGGGATCCAGGGCCATGGATCTCCCTCTTCTCCTGTAGTCCTGTCAGCTTCCACTGACGCTTACCTGGCACTGATGTGACTGACAGAGCTGCCAGCCAATCCCTTTAGTAATCTATCGTGCCGTGTAACGTTATTAAATTGTTCTTGGTCCATTGACAGCCGTGAAGAGATCAGACAGAAAGTACAGAGTGGCCCAAGGTTCAGGGTACCCACGATTTTGAAGTGTGGGAGACAGCAGCAGTGGTGACAATACACCCACGCTGGATGAAGACAGCACTGGAAGATGTAGCCAGGGTAAATATCCTTTCATTGCCAGCCATTGTGAGTAGTTTATGAGACCTCAAATCAAAGCCAAATGATTTCAAAAATATCTTCACTCTGCCAGAGTGAAGGAGATGCCTGCCTGTAACAAAGGCCTGAGAGCAACAATGGACGAGAGAATGGCTGTAAGGAAGATTTGATAGACTCCCAGCCCAAGAAGCAGCAGCTGGAGGCCGTGAACCACAAGCTGCAGGAGGGAATTGTGGAACTGTCAAAAATAGGTGAGGTACAACTGTTATTTTGATGTTACATAGTACATGTCTTTCTGTGGCTAATGCAGCTCCATCTAGTCAGAAACAAATGATAGAGTGAATTGGATTGTTAAACAGCTTCCTAACACTGATATATGAGGGATGCAAATTATTTTTCATTATGTTGCTAGGCGAGGTGATGAGCCAGCACCATCGAAGGAAAGCTTGTTGGAGATACCGGCACCTCCACACCACCCAGACAGTCAGCAGGCCCCCTGAATGGAGCTTAAACAGGCCAGTAAACAGTTTTACATTGCAATTGATGACAAGGTAATGATTCCTGGAATTAATTTTCAAAACACTTGCTAATCAATATTGGCTTCAGCAAAAAGTGACAGATCATTATGACAGTAAGTGCAGTGTTAACCTTGCCTCCATCAGTAATGATTTGTCATTCATTGAGACTGAACCTGTTGAATAATTCCACGTAGGGCAGAATGTTCCGTGCCCGCTGGCGTCGGGCGTGTTCAGCGACACGAGCAAGCAATATGGTGAAAAGGCCAAGAATCGGTTTCACGATGTTGTGAAACCATTTTGCAACCATCCATTCAGGCAGTCAATGCCAGACCGATGGGTTGTGAAACCTGTACATAAGGTACGTGCACCTGGTGAGCTGCACCTGGGACTTCGAGGTTTGTTTGCCTACCTTGCTTCAGGCAGCACTCGGGGTCTCAGCGCCAGGATTCACAGGCAGCACCACATCACTGTTAGGGAGGCTCGCGGGCAGGTCTCTACCCACCAGACCAGCCATTAGGCAGGGGGGGCTTCTCAACACATGCAGGGCTAGGGCTTGCTTGGGGAATGGGAGAAGTGTTCTCAGGCAAGGGAAGAGGCTGCAGGGCAGGGGCTGTACTGGGGAAGGGGGGTATCCCAGGGAACACACATTGATCTGTGCAAGTGGCCTCAAGATGGTGAGGGCTGAGGAGGCAGTCTCCAGAGGAGATGAGGCCAGATGGAGATGTGAGGGTGGTGTGCGAGGGAGTGAGTGGTGATGTCCCTTGAGCTGGCAGTGAGTGAGATGCCAGTGAATGTGTGATGGGCTTGAGTGAGTGAGTTTAGAGTGATGAGCTGGTTGCCTTATCCTGGCTGCATGGATGAGATCATTCATCCTCTATCTGCATTGGATGGTCAACCTCTTCTGTGCAGCACTGGCACTGATCACCACTGCCATCGCCTACCAAGTCGGGGAGGTAATGTTGCTGGACTTTCTGCAGCCAGAGGAGGGATACAGGACATTGCGACAGGCCTCCACAGTGTCCAAAAGGCTCTGGACAGACAGATCACTAACCCGGGGGCTGCAGTCTCCTCGCCTTTCGGGACCATGTCTTCCCTGCAGCAGCCCTGGGCTGGAAGCTCTGAGAGGTGTGCGCGCATCTGCACTTTAAATGTGGCGCCCGGCGTGATGAAGCGGCGAGGTGACAGCGTGGTGGGTGAAACGGAGCCTGCCCACCATGGAAACGGTGTGTTTCCCAGGAATGCATGATCAATGCGGTGGGATTGGGATGATGTGGTGCGAGAAGCTGCCATTGCGGCCGGCGGGTAAAACATCCTTTCTCCTGCCCGTTACCGCGCTTAGTGCAAACCTGGGACAATTTCGCCTGCAGAGTCTGTAGTTAATCCATTTTACATATAGAGTACTGAGTATGTCCCTGATTTTATCCACATGTAAAACCGCCAGGCAGTATTGAG